>ML371458.1:64144-93728 GCA_005239525.1 Nicotiana knightiana | reverse complement strand
CAAACAAGCACCAAGAGCATGGTATGAGCGACTATCGAAATTCCTGCTAGAACATGGATACAAAAGAGGTAAAATTGACAGTACTTTGTTCTTAAAGGAAAAAGGTAAGGATCTCCTGGTTGTGTAAATATATGTGGATGATATAATATTTGGGGCAACCTCTGACAAATTGAGTAAGGAATTTGCTAAACTTATGGGGAGTGAGTTTGAGATGAGTATGATGGGTGAGCTAAACTTCTTTTTAGGCTTGCAAATCAAGCAAAACTCAAATGGAACAATGACCCATCAACAGAAATATGTGAAAGAATTACTCAAAAGATTTAAAATGGAAGACTAAAAAAAATTTACACCCCCATAGCCACAGCTACAAAATTAGATGTGGATGAACCTGGTTCATCCGTTGATCAAAAGCTATACAGAGGGATGATTTGATCTTTAATATATCTCATTGCCAGCAGACCTGATATTGTGTTCAATGTAGGACTGTGTGCTAGGTTTCAGGCAAATCCAAAGGAGTCCTATCTAACTGCAGTGAAGAGAATTCTGAGATATCTGAAGGGCACTACTGATTTATGTCTTTGGTATCCTAAAGGTAGTAATTTCGACCTTGTAGGATATGCTGATGCAGATTATGCAGGTTTCCTGGTTGACAGGAAAAGTACCTCAGGCATGGCTCACTTTTTGGGCTCTTGCCTTGTGTCTTGGGCCACTAAGAAACAAAACTCAGTAGCCTTGTCTACTGTTGAGGCTGAATATGTGGCTGCAGCCTCATGCTGTGCTCAGTTGCTATGGATCAAGCAACAACTCATGGATTTTGGTATAGAGGTTGGATGCATTCCTATTTTCTGTGACAACACTAGTGCAATTAGCGTGACGAAGAACCCGGTTCATCATAAGAGAACCAAGCACATAGATATCAGACACCATTTCCTAAGAGATAACTATGAAAAAGGAATGATCTCAATCGAATTATGTGCTACTGACAAACAAATTGCTGATATCTTCACTAAGGCACTAAGTAGGGAGCATTTTGAGAGAAACATGCTAGAATTAGGGGTGATTAAGATCACCTAATTGAAATACAAAAATGAATTTTTTTGGCTAGAAACACTAAAATAGGTAGCTAACTAGACTAATCATTGCTCAGTATCATAATTTTACTGCCATACTCTTTTGCCATGTATTAATATGATTCCCTGGCTATTAATGATGTTTTTCTATCTTTGTAAATTGAGGCAAATTAAAGACTATAACACGATGAACCTGGTTCATTACTGCTGGTTCATCTGACTGACAAGGTACGTGATCATCACCATACACTTATTGAAATAATTATAGTCACACATGAGCAGGACTCTATCTATTTGGTTCATTTCAAATTCTCAGTACTTATCCCAAATTGAACCAGTTTCAAAGAGTCCCATTGAACCTTAATTAGCCTAGATTTAGGGAGTTATAACCGTCTAATCACTGACACTCCAGCATCGATTAGACTCCCACTTGACCAAGAATTATGTCCGTTGTATAATTAATAACCACATATTTAAAAGGACATCATTACCTCCCCTCTTCAAAAGCATAACCGTCGAACCAAGTTTGTCATTCCTCTCATACCAAAGCGATCAACATTCTTCTCTCTCCAAATCTTCATAACAATGTCTTATACACCACCCCCTGCTTCATCTTCATCAACCACCCCTGATTACGAGGTCGGTCTTGACGACACTGGTTCAAATTATCCATCGATACACAGGTCACATTCTCCAACCAGGTCTTCAACCCCCCAAAATCCTCCAGTTCCTGAATCTATCCCTGAACCCACTCCTTCACCCAAATCAGTCTCAACCGTTACACCTAGCCCAACTCCAGCCCCCGAAAAACGTAGAGTAAAGATGTTGGCCAGGAAAACAGTTGCCTCTGGTACTCATGCCAGAAAATTGAATGAGATACTTCAAGCCATCAAGGTCCAAGACTCTAAATCTTCCAGCGAGTCTTTCAAATCTACAAATGAGGATGAAGCACCGGGTTCATCTGACACTGAAAAGGGAAATCTTGAAGTTGGTTCTGCAACTGAAATGGCTAAAAACAGGTTTATCTTGATTGGGTCAATAGTGGATGTAGAGGTACCGGATAGGCAAAGAAAAATTGGGAAAAACATAAACATTGAGAGAGAGGGAGAAGGCAGTTCAGAAAGGGGATTTGGGAAGGTGCCACTCTGGCTATTGGTGGCCCCGCTCTTGTGATTGTTGAGGAAGGAGTCAAAGTTTCAAGGGGAAGCAATTCTGGGGAAGCAGCAACAGGTCTGGAAAGTCTACAACAAGCAGTAGATGAACATGGTTCATCTATTAAGAAAACGTTGGCTGAGTTGATGAAAAACTTGGGTGAGTCCTACAATCCCAAAAAGAAGAGAACTCCAAAATTCAAGAAAGCTAATACCTCGGTTCCAACTAAGCAGAGGAAAGCTTCATTATCTGCTGATGCTCCTACCCCAAAGAGTCGTGTTACTAGAAGCACAGTTAGGCAAGGAGGAGAAGAATTGGAAAAAGCTCTGAGAAAGATCAAGAAGAAGAAGTCTTCCAAGGAAAAGGCAAAAGTTGGAGAGCCTGTTGAGGCAGTTCATGTTGATGACGATGTGATGGACCTGGTCCATCAGAAGGAGCAACCAACACCAGTTGAGGTTGAGACACCAAAACCCAAGAAATCTAAGGCTTCTTCCAAGAAGTCAACATCTGTGTCTACCACACCCTCAACAGTTGCAAAGAGGACCAGGTCTGCGTCAAAGAAAGTAAAGATTGTTGGTGATGAGGAATGGAGTGGAGAAGAAGAGGAAGTGTCTGGTGAGGAGACTGAGAAACTCACAATGTTTGGTAAGCGTACTATCTTGAATGGGAAGCTATTTAGAGACCTTGAGGAGTCAGGGATGATATTCCTATTGGATACCTTGGATATGCAAGGGTGGAAGGACATGGTTCTTCACCTTGAGGGAAGGCTGGCTAGGAATGAGTTGGTTGAATTTATGGCCAAGGCAGTTGTCAAAGATGGCAGAGTATGCTCCAAGGTTTAAGGGGTTGAGATTTCGTTTGATACAAAGGAGTTGGGAAAGATACTGCATATCCATTCTGAGGGTTATGATGATTACACAAGACAAATGTGTCCTAATCTGGATGATTTTCCCTCAACTCTTCAAATCACAAGGTCCTTCTGTGAGAATGAGCAAGAACTGGAGCCCATGGCAGTGTTTAAGAGTGAGATGAGTCCTCAACACAAACTTTTCTTCGAGTTTGTGATAAAATTTCTGCTGCCTAGGCAAGAGCGAAGACACATTGCCAGCTACATGGATCTCACACTCATGGAGTGCTTGTACAGGGGTAAACAGATCAATTGGCCTGCCTTTATCATCCAGCTCTTGGACATGGCTGTGAATGGAGCCAAGGCACATGCTATACCTTATGGGTTTATCCTGATTGCTGTGCTTGTTCACTTCAAGGTTCCAGTGAAGAATGCTGAAATGGCTACTACAAAGGACTACTTTGGGAAGAATACACTACTGACCTGTGACTACACTTTTAATATTCCTGAGGATGAACCTGATTCATCTAGGAAACTGCCTGTTAATAGCAAGGTCAGGACGCTTGTGCAGGACGATGAGATCAAGGATGTGGAGATCCTTCATTTGAAATATCGCCTTATTGAGGTTGAAGCTGAGCGGGATGCTCCCAAAGATGAATTAGCCAAAGAAAAAGAGAAGAACTCTTCATCAAAGGATCTCTCTTCTTCAAGCCAAGACCACAACCTCTTATGCCCTTCCCAGCCTTAGGAGTCCAGTGCCTCCAAAAAACCCCTCTATGACCCAGTTTGGGATTGTTCTGCTTTTTGTTTTCTGTTTTGCTCATTGTTGCGACTGTTCTTAATTCTTTTTGTGTATGGTGCCTGATCTTCTGTCTAATCAATGAATGTTGCTATTTGGTTATTGATTTTGTCTCAGTTTCTTAAATAACTTATATTTGATTGGTTTCCTTTGATGATTAATTCATGATTTGCATCTGAAGTAGCCTCAATAGCCATGAGTAGTTGTTAATACATCTGGTAAGTTTATCATTTTTCAACTTTTCGATGATGCCAAAAGGGGGAAGATATGTGCTTTCAAAATTTCAATGCTTTTTGTGATATGTGCTTTCAAAATTTCAATGCTTTTTGTGATATTTATAACCTAATGAACCTGGTCTCTCTATGATGAATGCTTAAATCTATAAAAATGTCTATGTTGGATTGAAGTATGTACAGGGTTAAGCACAGAGTTTGTCATCATCAAAAAGGGGAAATTTTTTGAATCAAGTCACTGCATGATTTTGAAGATTGACAAATGCCAACCCAGTTGAACCAGGTTCATCAGGGAAAACATAGTCAAACAGACCCATTGGCATGAGAAGTGTCCATGCATAGGAGATAAACATTATCTGTGAACTAACAGGTTATCTAGAACTAATAGGTTATCTCCTAAGCGAAAAGGTTGCAAATTGATAAGAAGATGGAGTTCAATTTCAGGTAGGACAGAATCGAGATCAAGGAAGTTGAGATAAACTCAAACTCTTCCACCAAGAAAGAGTTGTATTGGAACTGAACAACAACGTCTCAACTACTGACTCTATAAAATGTTGAAGCATTCCTGCTGAAGAAATAACGCACAAACACAGAAGTGAAACAAGAACTGAAAGCAAAATTACCAAAGCAATTTGGTAAGCAGAATCCTTGTGCGACACAAAAGCTACTTGAACCAGCTAGAAGAACCAGTTTCATCTGTTGTCTTTTAGCCTAGTTTATTCGTAGTAGGTGATTACATATTGTATCTTTCAGCTTTATCTAGAAGCATTTGAAATAGGTACACACTGTTCAAGTTAGAGTTAACTTGAAGTTTGTCGCAAATAGCTAGAGGCTAGTTTTCCACAAAGGGATTAGAGTTAGTCCTTAGGTTTACAAAAAAGTTTATTTTGTAAATGCTGGTTGGCTCGTTGATATAGTGAAGAGTTTGGGAAAATCCTACTGGGAAGTAGGTCGTGGTTTTTTCACCTTTGAGCCAGGTGTTTTCCACGTAAAAATTGCTGTGTTCTTTAAGTTCTGCAATTACTTTTCCGCAAATTGTAGAAGTTGGAACACCAAGAAGAACTAGGTTCTTCTATAGAGACTGCACTCGAAAATTGGCACCACACAAATCACCCCCTTCTTGTGTGGTATTGACGTATAGAACATCAGGAAATAAATGATAGTGATAAGGGTGGACAAGGGAAATAAATGATAGTGATAAGGGTGGACATGTGGGATCGGGTTGCACGCCGCAACAAGACAGTGATGAGGGATAATATTTATGTTTTACTGATATTAATTACAAAGATTTGGAAACTTTACTGTTTTACTCTACCGTTTTCCCATATCTTGCACATTGGGTTATTTAAATTAAAGTTTGGAAACTTGGAAAGTTGTATGAAATTTTGGTGACACCCGAGGCCTAGAATAGGCAACTGAGTTATTTTATTTATTCATTGTTGCAGTTATATTTTCTTGTTTGTGTAGAATTATTTTATTACTATATTACATACATATATTTTCGCAGGTTAAGTTATAATTTCCCCGCCTTAGCCTCGTCACTACTTCGTCGGGGTTAGGCTCGACACTTACTCAGTATATGGGGTCGGTTGTACTGATACTACACTCTGCACTCTTTTGTGCAGATCCAGGTACCGGCCAGCAGTAGGGATATTTAGAGTATCTATTTATTTTTTGAGACACGAGGTATATCTGCCAGCGTTCGCAGATCCTGAGAGTCTTCTCTTAGTTCGTAGAGACTGTTTTTTTATATTTTTCAAAATAGTTATATTATTTCTTTCAGCCCATTATTTGTAGTATTCTTTAGTAGTTCGTGAATTGTGACACCAGGCCCTGGGGTAGTCTTAGAGTTATTTATATAATTAGTTCGTGACTCGGTATATTTATTTGTTTATTATTTTATATTTGGAGTTATTCCTTGGAAACCATTAGATTAAGTTTACTTTAAATTTATTTTATTATGTTTAAGTGGATAATCATAAGAAAATATCTAATTGAACTCTAATGTTGGCTTGCCTAGAAAGTGTGGTGTTAGGCGCCATCACGATCCCTAAAGTTGGGAATTTGGGTCGTGGCAAGTTGGTATCAGAGCACTAGGTTGCTTAGGTTCGTCAGTTGAGGTCTAAGAGTTTTCCTTCAGTTCGAGTGCAATGGAAAGGTCAGCCATTGAGACAGCGACTTGGGAGTCCTAATCGGACATGCAGAGTAGATATCCATATTTTTTCCAATTCAGGTAATTTTTTATGTCCGTTCGAGGACGAACGTTGGTTTTAGAGGTGGAGATTGTGATGATCCAAGGGGTCATTTTATTAATTAAGATTCTGTTCTAGGCTTATTAGCCATTAAAAGACTAATTTTAATTACCTCAATTTGCGTGCGCAGTCCGGGCGTGAAACTGGAAAGCTTTTATGTGAAAATATAAGAAATAATAATTTTTAGAATTAAAATTTGATTTTAGTTGACTTGAGTCAATATTTTTAGTAAACGGACCCGGATATGTGTTCCGACAATCCCGGGAGGTCCGCAGTAAAATATGGGACTTGGGCGTATGCCCGGAAATAAATTCCGAGGTCCCAAGCCTTAGAAATCAATTTTTGAAAAAATTTGTGTTGCTGAATTATTAAAGAAATAAAGAAAAGAATTAATGTTTGAAACCATTGATATCAGACTCGTATTTTTGTTCCGGATCCCGGTACAGATTTGTTATAGTATTTGAATACTAACTGTGAAGTTTGATGAGAATCGAAGTTTATTTGACGTGATTTGGACGTCCGGTTGAGAAATAGTGAAATTGAACTGTTCTTGAGAAAAATGATGAGTTTTGAGGTTTAATTCATAATTTTACATGTTATTTTCATGAGTTGATCGCACGAGCAAGTCCGTATAATATTTTTAGACTTGCGTGCATATTTGGTTTAGAGCCCCGATTTCTATTTTGAATGAAGTATTAGATCGTATCGTAATTACGCACCTGTAGCAAAAAGATTCGTTGAATTTGGACATTGTATGAGGAATTTATGGTCATTTTTACCAAAAATAGGGTTGCCAGATTTTTTCAGATTAATTACGAACTTGACACTGGAATAGGCAACTGAGTTATTTTATTTATTCATTGTTGCAGTTATATTTTCTTGTTTGCGTGGAATTGTTTTATTACTTTATTACATACATATATTTTCGTGGGTTAAGTTATAAGTGTCCCGCCTTAGCCTCGTCATTATTTCATCGAGGTTAGGCTCGGCACTTACTCAGTATATGAGGTCGGTTGTACTGATACTACACTCTGCACTCTTTTGTGCAGATCCAGGTACCAGCCAACAGTAGGGATATTTAGAGCAGCTATTTATTTTTCGGAGACACGAGGTATATCTGCCGGCGTTCGCAGATCCAGAGAGTCTTCTCTTAGTTCGTAGAGACTGTTTTTTTATATTTTTCAAAACAGTTATATTATTTCTTTCAGCCCATAATATATAGTATTATGTAGTAGTTCGTGAATTGTGACACCAGGCCCTGGGGTAGTCTTAGAGTTATTTATATAATTAGTTCGTGACTCGATATATTTATTTGTTTATTATTTTATATTTGGAGTTATTATTTGAAACTTATTAGATTACGTTTACTTCAAATTTATTTTATTATGTTTAAGTGGATAATCATAGAAAAATAGCTAATCAAACTTTAATGTTGGCTTGCCTAGCAAGTGTGATGTTAGGCGCCATCACGATCCCTAAGGTTGGGAATTTGGATCATGACATACATTGATCGCTTTAAATTGGGCCAACATAAATCAGTGAGTGACCCGTCAAGTGTGTATACTCCAAGATGACGAAAACTATTTCAATTCAATATCAAACATGTAAGTTTTTCCTCAGTGTTTTGATTATTATTATTATTATTGAATTGTTGTATTTAAATATTCGGTCTTTTACTAAAATTGATAATAATAGCATTGCAGCTGCAGGTTATTCTATAAAATAATCTATCAACCTTGCCCCAATCATAAGTCGAGTACAGTTACGCAAAGTCGATATTATTGATGCATTTTTTTCCTATCTCATAAGGCTTCTTTGACATCTGAATAAACATTTACTGGGTGGGCGAGGGAAACCGACAGGTGCGTGTATATATATATATATATAGCCTCTTAAACTTGTCCAATTTTTCATCCAAACACCTAAATTAAGCCGGTGACCTATTAGACACTCAATCTCTACTTAAATTGTTGGGAAGAAGAAACCCCATATCTCTAACTCTCTTGGTGTTTAGGATACAAATGGTGAAGAGAAAATGAAGAAGAAGACCTAAACCAAGAGAGAAGACTCAACTTTCAGACCAAAGCCTTATGTTCGATATAACCCAAGTCTAATGGGTTATGTTCAGTAACATTGATTGGGACACGTGGAAGAAGCAAAGCCACCGGATCAAATTGAATTAATTCATGATGGATTAAATCTGGGCCGTTTAATATTTCTGATTCTAGAAGTTTCCCTCATGTGGCTAACATGTGCTGAATATAGTTAGTTAGTAGAAGAATAAGTTTGTTATCACTAGGCAAATTAGAGTAGGACAAGTGTACATTTTTTCTCTTTCCTATTCTTTCTTTATTCTGCAGATTTTTTGTTGTATATATACATGTAAGGTACAATGATGAAATATACAGAAAAATTTCACAAATCACTCTTCAATATTTCGTACATGGTATCAGAGCAACCAACTTGATCCAACAATTCAATCACCTAATCTCATATACATCATATTCATTGTTACGTAAACTAAGATGGCTGAAACCACCGTCACTAGAGATACCAACAACACTGCAAAGGCAGTGAGCTATGATGTCAATCACTCTTACCACCTCAACAACTCTGATTCTCCTGGGATGACACTGGTCAATATTGTGTTTGATGGGAGAGGATACCTCGGATGGAGGAGGTCCATCTTGTTATCATTGTCAGCCAAGAAGAATATTGGTTTCATCAATGAAGCATGTCAATCTCCAGATCATGAGCAATGGAGCTGCGTCAACAACATGGTGATATCTTGGATCTTGAATGCACTCTCTAAGGACATTGCAGACAGTGTGATATACTCCAAAACTGCAAAGGAACTTTGGGATAGCCTAGAGCAGAGATTTGGAAGATCAAATGGAGCAAAGCTCTATCACCAGCAGAAAGAGCTATCAGGATTAGTCCAGGGTAATAATGACCATGCAGGATGTTTCACCAAACTCAAACGACTATGAGATAAATTGGATGCTCTAAATGTTATCATATGTTGTTCATGTGTTTGTGTTTGTGAAGGAAAAACAAAACTAACTAAGTCTCTTGAAGATTAGAGGTTGATTCAATTCCTAATGGGATTGAATGACATCTATGCATAAGCAAGAGGAAACATACTCATGATGAACCCTTTGCGTAGCATGGATGTTGCCTATTCACTTCTCTTGCAAGATGAAAATCAAAGAGAAGTTTATGCAAATGCACACTTCAACTTTGATTCACTTTCATTCATGGCACACTACACGGTCTAATGCTCAACTTTTAGCTGATTTTGCATCTTTCATGGCCACAAGACAAGGGAGAAATTTTCAGAAAAGCAGGAATAAAGTGTAAAGAGGAGCTGTAATGGCACCTAAATTATAAAAATTCTGGGCAAAAGTTCACTAAGCCTCGTCAGAAGTTTAAGGGAAAGAAGTAGTACAATCCAAATGTGTCTTGTACTTACTGTGGAATAATATGGCATACACAGGAAGACTGCTATAGAATCATTGGGTTCCCAGATGATTTTGAATTCACCAATCAGAAAGGATATCAAAACCAAATCAAGGGAAATGCAGTTTTGGCACATGAAGATAATGAGAATGCTACAGGACAAAATGCTGAAAACAACAACATAAATTTTGGGCAGCAGCTCAGCAATGAGCAAGTTGCAGAAATGATGAACATGTATAAACATGAAAAATTGGCACAAGCAGGAAACTCAGGAATCAATGCTAATGCAGTTGCTGGTACTATTCTAAAATACTCGGGTTCAGTGTTTACAACTCTGAATTTAGATGTCTGTATCATTGATTCAGGTGCTTCAGAGCATATGTGTTTGGACCCTAATTCTTTCTTATTTCTAACTTAACTTCCTATGCCTTTGAACATCAGTTTACCTAATTCTTTCAAGGTAATTGTTACCCATATAGGAAGTGTGTCTATTCTGCCAGGACATGTCTTGAACAATGTTTTACATGTTCCAGATTTCAAATACAACCTCTTGTCAGTTCATAGGTTTTGTGTTCAGTTCAAGTATGATGTCTTATTCACATATATTGGGTGTGTGTTGCAGGGCCTTTCAATGAAGAGTCCACAAGGTTTTGGTGAAGTTAGAGAGGGACTTTACATTTTGGAGCCTAGTAGTATTAAGTCTAAAGGTCTATTAAAAACTAATGTATTTTCAATTCAAAAAGGAAGAAATTCCATTTCAGAGTCTGAGTCCTTTTCTATTCCTGTTCATGTTAATGCTACTCCTGATGTTAAGCTTTGGCATGTAAGGTTGGGACATCTCCTATTTTCAGCAATGAAGCATTTAGATTTCCTTCATTGTGAATCAAATTCTGATTTTATTTGTGATGTTTGTCCTAAGGCTAAACAAAAAAAGAATCTTTTTCCTGTCAGCAACATTAAGTCCAAACAGATTTTTGATCTCATACATGTGGACTATGGGGACCTTATAAGTCCAATACCTATAATGGATTCAGATATTTTCTCACCATAGTAGATGACTATAGTAGAGGAACACGGACTTTCTTATTGTGTGCTAAGAGCAATGCTTTTATTATGCTTAAATCATTTTTGTCTATGGTTGAGAGGCAATTCAAGGTAAAGGTGAGAATGATAAGATCTGACAATGCACTAGAACTAGGAAAATGAACACAAGAGGCAGATTTTCTAGCTTCAGAAGGAATATTACTCCAGCTATCTTATGTGGAAACTCCTCAACAAAATGGGATTATTGAAAGGAAGCATAGACATCTCTTAGAAATAGCTAGAGGTTTAATGTTTCAATCCAACCTGCCTACGTCATATTGGGGTGAATCTATTCTGACTGCCACACGTATTCTTAATAGATTACCCTCTAGTGTACTTCAAGGAAAGACACCATATGAGATCCTATTTCAACAAAAAACCAAGTATGACTACTTGAGGAACTTTGGGTGCCTATGTTATGCTTCTACACTAGCACAAGGAAGAGAAAAGTTTGATGAGAGGGCAACAACTTGTGTTCTACTTGGTTACCCACTTCAACAGAAAGTATACAAATTACTTGAACTGTTTACAAAGAAAGTTTTTGTATCTAGGGATGTAAATTTCATGAATCAAATTTCCCTTTTGCTAAAATCAACACACTACACCACTCTATTTTTCCAACTTCAACCTTCACCACAGAGCCTAACTATTCAACCACAACACAAGATCCAACACTGTCCACTTACTCAGAATCTGAAGCAACAGATATTCCTTCAACATCATCACCAAGCCCTTCATATATTCCGCAACATCATCAGGCCTCTCCTAGTCAAATTCCAGTTTCACCTATCCATCAATCACCACACACAACCTCACCTTTTCCTATACCTGAGGAACCTATGCCATTAAGGAGATCATGAAGGGTTTCTAGTCAACCATTCTATTTAAAAGACTATGTGTGTAGTAGTATCATGTTCATATATGTGGACACAACTTGTTTTTCTCAATCCTCCAGGCCTAAGGAATACTATTTTTCATCTCTCTCACCTAATAATCAGCATGTAATTCAATCCCTTTCTACACTAACTGAACCTTATACCTTTGGGTAGGCTTGTCAACATCCAGGGTGGATAGAAGCTATGAATGCAGAAATTAAAGCTCTAGAGCATAATCACACATGGGGTGTAGTTGAGTTACCTAAAGGAAAAAGATCTTTGCCTTGTAAATGGGTGTATAAGATAAATCACTTATCAGATGGAAGAGTTGAAAGGCTAAAGGCAAGGTTAGTGGTACGGGGGATATTCAAAGAGAAGGGATATATTATATTGAGACTTTTTCACCTGTGGTGAAAATGAAAACCATAAGGTGTCTACTCACTGTTGCAACCAAGAAAGACTGGAAGGTTTCTCAATTAGATGTCAACAATGTATTTTTGCATGGGGATTTACAAGAAGAGGTATATATGAAGTTCCCAGCAGGATTGGATCCTCCTAGTCCCAAACATGTTTCATCTTTTGAGGAAATCATTATATGGTTTAAAACAGGCTTCCAGACAGTGGTATGCTAGGCTTGCATGGGCTCTACGTTTTAAGGGATATTCTTCATCCCTGAATGACTATTCTCTGCTTTTTAAAAGTACATGTAGTCTTATTTCAATCCTAGCAGTCTATGTTGACGGCATACTATTTACAGGAGATGATTTAGAGGAAATTTAAAGCATTAAAGAGTTTCTCAATACTGAGTTCAAGGTCAAGAATTTGGGGAACATACATTATTTTCTGGGCATGGAAATCTTGAGAGAAAAAGAAGGATTCATTGTGAAAGTAGTTTACCTTACATATGTTGACGGAATTTGATGTGTCACATTTGGCTCGAGTCAGCTCTCCTTTGGATCCTGCCTCCAAGCTTCAAGCTAATGACATCCAGCCTCTGCAAAATCCCACTGTATTTCGTCACTTAGTTGGAAAGCTAAATTATTTAACTAACACTAGACCTGATATTTCTTTTGTTGTACTCACAGTCAATACATGCAGAAGCCTTGTGTTTCTCATTTCACTGCTGCTCTACGAGTACCCAAACACCTCAGCTCCAATCCGGGTCAAGGTATCCTTCTTTCAGTAGAACCATCTTTTTCTTTGCTAGCATTCTGCGATGCTGATTGGGCATCTTGCAAAGATTCAAGGAGATCCGTCAGTGGTTTTTTTATAACTCTTGGAGGAGCTCCTATTTCACGGAAATCAAATAAATAAGTAGCAATTTCTTTATCTTCAGCAAAAGCAGAATATAGATCTATGAGAAAGGTTACTGCTGAACTTACATGGTTAGTGCGCTTGCTTGAGGAACTATCTGCCCTAATTACTTTGCTGATTCCTCTTCATTCTGATAGAAAAGCAGCCATCCATATCGCTTGTAACCCCCCTTTTTCATGAACGCACAAAACATGTCAAAATCGACTGTCATTTTGTGCGACAACAATTTCTCTCAGGCTTAATCACTCTTTCTTTTGTCCCATCTAAAGCTCAGCTCGCAGATCTCTTTAAAAAACCTCTATCTGGGTTTTCTCATCAAGAAATTTTGGGCAAGTTAGGGATCATAAAGTTCTCCTCCAACTTGAGGGAGGATTTTGCGTAGAAGAAACCCCATAACTTTAAATCTCTTGGTGTTTCGGATACAAATGGTGAAGAGAAAATGAAGAAGAAGAAGACCTAAACCAAGAGAGAAGACTCAACTTTCAGACCAAAGCCTTATGTTCGATATAACCCAAGTCTAATGGGTTATGTTCAGTAACATTGCTTGGGACACGTGGAAGAAGCAGAGCCACTGGATCAAATTGAATTAATTCATGATGGATTAAATATGGGCCGTCCGATATTTCTGATTCTAGAAGTTTCCCTCATGTGACTAACATATGAGGGAATATAGGTTAGTTAGTAGAAGAATAAGTTTGCTATCACTAGGCAAGTTTGAATAGGACAAGTGTACAGTTTTTCTCTTTCCTATTCTTTCTTTATTCTGCAGATTTTTTGTTGTATATATACATGTAAAGTACAATAATGAAATATACAGAAAATTTTCACAAATCACTCTTTAATATTTCGTACATAAATTGTGCTGATTAGACACTACGAGCTAACATGGCACATAATGTGACTTTCATCTCCCTACTTCGACGACCCTCCTCCGTTTCTTTAGGAAACTTGCAAATTCCATTATCTCTTCTTCACACCCACCTTTTTCTTTTCAACAAATACACATATACAAAGGACTCCTACTCTCTTATCTCTCCACTGTGAGATCTCTCAATTGGATATTCACTCACTGAAACACCACAACACCACAATAGTTACAGCTCATGAAAATCCAACGCCTTTTTCGCCAATTATCTATGCAACGAATTTCCCTGCGCACTCACTTCCTTTTAAAATACCTAGCTAAGAGCTCGTTTTGAAATCTTCAGTGAAGCTGTTGATCACCTTTTGTTCACATATTACTCCGTCTTTTTTCTTTCAAGTGCTTCCGTGGAATTTCTCAGTCCTTTTTAATTTCTTTCAAAAGGCCTCAAAGTATTGCGATAAAGAAAACATATCCCTCTTATCTACAATTGTCATCTTATTTAGAGTGGAGAAGTTGGCTAGTATTAGAAGAGAAATGGAGAAGGGTCTATGTTTTACCAAAAATACAATAATACACTTATGTGATGTCTGTTAAGCTAAGATGATAGGTTAATCCTAGTTAAGCTTAATAACCGTTAGATCTACAAAGGTAATGATCAATGAGCGGAGTAAAGACGCCGTGATATTGAATGCCAAACCAGGATGCTTATAATGATTGGAAATGAATATACAGTGGAATATATGAAATAAATGCATGCAATGACAATAAATGTAACAACAAATAATTACACGTCCGAATACCGAATGGTGAATATGAGCTGTCTTGTTGTCAGGAAAGTAAATGATGGACAACGTGAGTGAGATACCGAGTTCTTGGATCTTGTATATAGAAAGGTTTTTCTTAACTTGCGAATCAATAGATGAGACAAGAAGTGTATATTCTTTCGATAGTCAACAATACAGAATCCCCCCCCCCCTCTCCCTAGTGTTCTATATAGGAGACATCCTTTAAGGAACCCTAAAAAGTATAAGGAAAGGAATATTATGTAGGAATATTCCCCGTCTTTAGCTAAAAACTGAGCTATCATCACTATAGACTCCTGCTCGACTTCGTCTGAGTTAGGACCTCTGCCCCTAATTGTTGGTCAAGCTACGACTCGACCTCAGTCGCTGGCCTTATGAGATCTGATCCAAATTTTGACCAATACAGTTAGTCCCTCCGCTTATCAAGGTCGTGGGAATCTCGTCCTTGGTGAGCGGATTATTCTGCGCCTGTTATGAAGGAAATTTGGTCGTAACCAAGTAATCAACGTCTGTTAAGGCTGTAACCGGCGCAAGTGACGATAGGTGATTGTCATTATCACGCGCGTCATCATGGTGCATCTTCCCTATGTAATACCTGCAATGTTGATGCTTCGATTCTTGTGCTTGCAGGTAGCTTTTGGCCTCGATTTTGAAGCCCACCGACCCTATAAATAGGTGAGGGATTCTTCATTTGAAACTTTCACCATTTTGCTTCCTATCAATACCCTTCGTGCTTCCCATTCTTTTCTTCTCTGAATTCTTTCTCCTGACTTCTTCAGCCCCTTTCTTGATCCTAATTTATTTTCCTTCCATTGTTCGATATACTATAATCGTTATGTCGGATTCTCCCCATAGTCATGAAGATATTTCCGATGCCACTCCCTTGTCAGTGGCTATTCTTCCTACCGATGAAGGTGTTCCAATTGAGGGAGATGATAGCTTCCCCTCCATCGATGAGGTGATACCAAAGAACCCCGCAATTAGAAACGACTTCCCTAGAGGGCCTGGGTCTACCCTTGAACCTGAACTTTCCAAAACGGGGGAGGCTGGACTGGCTGAGATACGAACCAAATATCGCATCCCTTCTCACATAGAGGTCGTCGCCACGGGAGATGACACGGTCTAGGTTCACCATCATGGGCTCTGTGCCTTCTATGTCTATCCGCTTACCATCGGTTATACCTTTCCACTTACTAAGCTAGCTGAGGAATTTTGCCGTTTCTACAACGTCTGTCCAGGTAGCTCTCCCCTTACTGCTACAATATCTTTTTAATGTTGACTAAGTATGCGTAGCTGGCTGGTTGCGGAGTCGACCTTCGCCATCTTCTACATTTATTCTCACCTACTTTCCTTCGTGGTACCATGATACACTTAAGAAATCGTGGGACGAAAGGATTAGTGGCTGGGATGGACAACAAGGCGAGTCGATTGTTCTGACGCAAGTACTTCTTTATCAAAACTGATCAGCTGGTAGCGTACCTGACTAGGTTTCCTGAAAAGTGGAACTACCAACATAAGTACTATCTCGTACCTTTTGTCATTTCACACTTTATTGTTTCCTGTCCTTTGTGAATCATTTACGCCTTATCGTTCACAGCTGTGAAACGCTCTCCCGCAATCGTCTTGGACATGGAAGATTGGTTGGCTAATGTGCTGCCTCACATCGTGGGGATCCGCGACTGGTCTTCCTTTTACAAACGCTATGATCCGAAACTTCCTCCCCGTAAGTATTCTATTTATCTCGTTTTGGTCGAGCTCCTTACCATTTTTTGACTCATCATTGTTTGTATCAGGTCGACGGGCTTCTAAGAAAGAGAAAACGCCCGCTCTCTCCTTCCGCCAAAAGGTGGCCTCGATTTCAAGAGAGTTCGCTTTGGTCAAATCCACGAGAGGCGGAGCTGGGATTCGACGGATAGAGGGGTCTGTTCCCTCTGATGCGGCGGTTCCAGACGACATCCTGCCTAACAAAGTCTTTTTCCTCACAGATGAACCTTCCCACGAAGAGGAAACATCGCCGAGGAAGAGGCGAAGGATAGAGATGGGCAAAGCCATAGCCGTGGAGGGGTCGGATAGGATTCCTTTTCTTGGGGCGATATCAGAGGATGTTCCAACGGAGGAGACGGGTGTTACGTCCGAGTGCGTCACGGTAGAGAGGCCTTCCGAGGCGAAGAAGACCTATGGCGACATGGAGTTTGCACAGATAGTAGGTGGTCGTTCTTCAACGGGGGCGAAGTGGCGTGATGACATTGGCGTGGGAGAGGTCGACTCGGGTTTCGATATCGATCTCGATGAGGCAAGGGCCTATACTAAAAGGAGAACCTGTGTGGAGATTAGGACGGAGGGTCCTAACCGTCACATAGTTATAACTGTGGACTTCAACCTCCTGGTTGATACTGAGTGTGTGGCACCGTCGTTCGTGGAAAAGCACGGGCAGCTTGTGAGGCTTGTGGCTATGCTCCCGAATCACCTGGTGGGGATGATGACGATGATGCGGTGAATGGGCTTGCCTTTGATCCCTGGTATGATGACGAATATGCTGAAGGGGACGACATGACTTTGTGTTTGGTACTTAGATTTTTTGGTGCTCTCTTTTTGTTTTTGCTTTTGTGAGGGTGTACTCGAGCTCGTTGTAAAAGAAGGTGAGTTTTGTAACCTGATTGGTTCATAATGTAATGGTTGTTTTTCGTTACATGCTTTTCCTTCTTGCCTTATTTTCTTGCGATTTAATTTTTCCACATGGGCCACTTGTTGGCTGGCTTGAGGCCAATCTTTGGCCATTAGTCGAGTGTAGCTACTTCGGGCGAAGTCGAATATAAAGGATTCGAGCAACGTCGAATTTGACTAATTTGACGTCGACTGAAGATAATTTGAATGTGAATATTCGAGCGAGGTCGAATGTAGGTGATTCGAAGTTGAATGTAAATAACTCGAGAACGTGTAAATATTCGAGCGTGGTCGAATGTAAATATTCAACGAGGTCGATGTAAATATTCGAGCGAGGTCGAAAGTAAATTGTTGAAGTCGAATGTAAATATTCGGAGTCGAATGTAAATATTCGAGCGACGTCGAATGTATGTATTCGAGCAAGGTCGAATGTAACTGATTCGAAGTTGAATGTATGTATTCGAGCGAGGTCGAATGTATGTATTCGAGAGAGGTCGAATGTGACTGTTCGAAGTCGAATGTATGTATTCGAGCGAGGTCGAATGTAACTGATTTAAAGTCGAATGCATTTATTCAATCGAGGTCGAATGTAACTGATTCAAAGTCGAATGTATGTATCCGAGCGAGGTTGAATGTATGTATTCGAAGTCGAATATAACTGATTCGAAGTTGATCATAAATATTCGAGCAAGGTCAAATGTGTGTGGAGTAGAGCAGTTTTGGAGTTGTGCGAAGAAAAGCTGTGTGTTGCTTTTTTTATTCACTTCATTGGAGAATGTTACAGGAGAATGCTACATACTTTCTTTATTGTATACATTTGAGAAGTTTTCTCTACCTAGTCCTTTCATCGGTCCGGCTGGAGTAGACGATAGGCGGAGCGATGAATAAGTGTCTTGAACTTCGAGGCGCCCCCCTTCATCGCCTCATTAAAAACCTCCCCGGTAAAACTTTTATGGGGATAAAATTCGAGTGAGGGAAAAAGGGTACAACGTAGAGGGAGTCTATTTTAGATGTTGAAGTACTTGAGATGAGCGATGTTCCAGTTGTTGGGCAACCGTTTCCCTTCCATTGTTTCTAACTGGAATGATCCTTTGTTGACTGTTGCGGTGATTTTGTACGGTTCTTCCCTGTTGGTTCCTAATTTTCCCTCTTTCAGGTCTTTGCTCGCCTGTGTTTTAACCTTGAGGACGTGATCGCCAACTTTGAGTGGTCGAATTTTTGCCGTTTTGTTGTAGTGCCATTCTGCTCTTTGTTTTTGGGCGACCATCCTTATGTATGCCATATCCCGTTGTTCCTCTATGTCGTTGAATCTTATTTTGGGCTCTCATCATTGTTCGGTCTGCTTTTATTGGAGTATCTGAGGTTTGGCTCTCCGACCTCGACTAATATGACTGCGTCCGTGCCATAGACCAAGGAGTATGGAGTTTCTCCGGTGCTTGTTTTTGGCGTAGTGCGTTATGCCCATAGCACTTCTGGTAGCATTTCTGACCACAGTCCCTTGGAGTCCTCTAGTTTCTTTTTCATGATGTTCAATATAGTTTTGTTGGAGGATTTGGCCTAATCGTTTCCGGCGGGATGATATGGCGTGGAGAGTATGCACTTGATGTGCCATTTCTCGAAGAACTCGACGATTTTTTCCCAGTGAACTATGGTCGTTATCACAACTTATTTCCTTTAGGATGCCGAAGCGACATATTATATTTCTCCATATGAATGTGATGACTTCCTGTTCGCGTATTTGAGTGAAGGCGCCTGCTTCCACCCATTTAGAGAAGCAGTCAGTCAAAACTAAAAGGAAACTTATGTTACCTCGCCCGGTCGGGAGCGACCCTACGATCCATTCCCCACTTGATGAATGGCCAGGGTGACATGACTGAGTGGAGGATGTTTCCTGCTTGGTGTATCATGGGGGCGTGCTTTCGGCATTTTTCACACTTTTTGACGAAGTTTGCAGCTTCTTTTTTCATGGTGGGCCAATAGTAGCCGACTCGTATGAGGCATCTAACGAGTGCTCGATTGCCGGTGTAGGCGCCATAATGGCCTTCGTGTACTTCTTCGAGTACTTGCTTGGTTTGATTTGGTCCTAGTCATTTTTCCAGATGGCCGCCGAATGTTCTTTTGTACAGGTCGCTATCGATGATGTTGTACCTGGCTGCCTGCATTCGGAGCTTTCGTGATTCTTTTTTGTCTTTCGTGAGTGTTCCCTCCTGCAAGTAAGTTATAATACGGTTGCGCCAGTCCCAGGTTAAGTTTACCGAGTGTACCTTAAGTTGGTCTAATGACGACTGGAGTATAGTGATGATGTTGTCCCTTCCATTTATGTTTTTTGTTACCGCAGATAGCTTGGCGAGGCCATCTGCTTCGGTGTTTTAGGCTCGAGGTATTTGGTCGAGATGGAATTCATCAAACTCTAGCAGTAGTTTGTGGATTTTTGTTTGGTATTTTGCCAGCCTTGGATCCTTGATCTGATAAGTCCATGTTACTTGGTTGACTACAAGTTGTGAATCACACCGGAGGACAACTTCGTCGGGCTCCATATTTGAGGTCTAGTTTGATTCCTGCAATAACGGCCTCGTACTCGGCCTTGTTGTTAGTCATATCTGGGCATCGTATAGATTGGCCGATTACTTCGCTCGTCGAGACCTCGAGTACGAGTCCCAGTCTCGATCCTGACACTTTAGAGGCGCCGTCGGTATGTAGGACCCATAGGTAGGGTTGAAGAGACTTGTTACGATAGGCTTCCCGTTCAACTTCAGGCATTATCTTGGCGCTGAAGTCGGCGACTAAGTCTGCTAGCACTTGCGAGTTTATCATTGTTCGCGGCTGATACGTGATATCATGTTCGCTTAGATCGATGGCCCACTTGGCCAATCTTCGCGATAGTTTGGGCTTATGTAGGATAATTCTAAGAGGAAAGTTCGTAAATACCGATATGGGGTGGCATTGAAAGTAAGGTCTGAGCTTCCGTGAAGCTGTGGCCAGTGCCAGGGGCAGCTTCTCGAGGTGTGGGTACCTCATTTCAGCGTCGACTAGGGCCTTACTAATATAATAGATTGGTGATTGCGTACGTTTATTTTCACGGATGAGTACTACACTTACTGCTACTTTTGATACCGCCATGTATACTAGGACGCGTTCGCCGATTTCGACTTTGGCGAGCAGTAAGGGCGAGGACAGATACACTTTCAATTCTCTCAAGGCTTCAACACATTCTGAGTTCCACTGGAGCTCATTGTCATTTTTGAGGACGTTGAAGAATTGTGGTATCTTTCCGAAGATCGTGAGATAAACCTTGACAGTGCGGCTATGCGACCGATGAGATTTTGTACCTGCTTTTTGCTGGTCAACAGTTCGGATATCCCTTCGATAGCTTTGATTTGGTCGGGGTTGACTTCTATGCCTCTTTGTGATACTAAGAAGCTGAGGAACTTTCCTGAGGTTACGCCGAAGGCGCATTTTTCGGGATTCAGCTTCATACCATATCGTCTTAGTATGTCAAAGGCTTCTTTAAGATAGTTGATATGATATTCTTTCCTTTTGGATTTGCCTAGCATATCGTCTATGTATACTTCCATAGTTTTGCCGAGTTGTTCTTTGAACATCTTGATGACCAACCTTTGGTAAGTCGCCCCTGCGTTCTTCAGTCCAAATGGTATGACTCGATAACAGTAAGTCCCTTGGTGAGTTATGAAAGTCGTTTTCTCCTGATCCTCTTCTTCCATGAGGATCTGATTATATCCTGAGTATACGTCCAAGAAACTTAGTAAATCATGTCCTGCCGTTGCATCAATGAGCTGGTCGATGCGTGGCAGTGGGAAGGATTCCTTTGGGCATGCTTTGTTCAGGTTTGTGAAGTCGACACACATGCATCATTTCTCATTCTTCTTTTTCACCATGACCACGTTGGCGACCCACTGGGGGTACTTGGATTCTCTAATGGAGCCATTGGCTAGCAGTTTCTCTACTTCTTCGCGGACTGCATCATTAATTGCAGCGTTGAATTTCCTTCTCATTTGACGTACTGACAAGCAGAGCGGGTCCACGTTTAATTTGTGTATGGCGACGTCTTTTGGGATTGGCATGTCTGCATGGGAGAAAGTGAATAGATCTGCATTGTTAGTTAGAAATTTATGAAATACACCTGGTTCGAAGAGTTTGTGACCAATGTAGGCCTTTTTGCCGTTGTCATTTTTGTCTAACTGGACGGGGTTGAGGTCTTCTACTGTTGATCCCGCAGCCTCCTGATCGTCGGGTTTTGTTCTCGACTTTGGTAATTTCTATGCTTCCGAGTTTGTTCCTTTCAACTGTTGGGTATATGTAATATCTTGGCGATGTGGTAGCACTCCTATGACATGCGATGTTCGCCTCTGATGCTAAATATTCCCCAAGGGGTCGGGAACTTTATTACTTGATAAAGGCTGGAAGGAATGGCCCTCATACCATGTATTCAGGGCTGCCCTGTGATGGCGTTATAAGCTGTGTCCTAGTTCATGATGTGGAACGTTGTCTCCAACGTGAAACCTCCGTCCAGGACGGGTAGCGTTATTTCTCCTGAAGCTCGTTCAACTACATTGTTAAACCCTGTTAGTGTTATGCATTAGGGTATTATCTTATCCTCGAGTATCATTTGAGCGAAAACTCGAGGGTGGATAATACGCGCGCCGCTTCCATCGTCGACCATTATCCTTCTCACGTCAGTATCTAAGATTCGCAAAGTAATAACAAGAGCATTAAGGTGAAGGAAGGTCAAACCGTGGGTATCTGACTTATCGAAGATGATAATGTCTTCGAGGTCGTCATACCGTTCATGTGTGATTGACCGATTTAGCTTGTGCGTGGTGGTGAATTTCACATGATTAATTGTGTCTTCGTTTCCTCCATCGATGATCATTTGGATGGTGCGGGTGGGGGAGGGTGGTTTTGGAGGTCCTTGGTTTTGTTCTCGTCCACTGCCTAAGTTGGCTCTTCCACGGTCGCTCATCAGTTCTTTCAGGTGTCCCTGATTGAGCATGTTCACCACTTCTTGTCGTAAAGCTATGCAATCCTCTGTCTTGTGGCCTCGTTCCCAGTGGAACTCGCGGAGGGCATTCGACCTTCTTTTGCTTGGGTCGGACTTCATCTTCTATGGCCACTTTAACCTTGGGCCGAGCTTTTCCAATGCGTACACTATTTTTGAAGGGGAGACACAAAAATTGTAAGTAGATAAAGGTAGGGGCATACCTTTGTCATTCCGTAGAGTCCCTGTGTTTGGCCTTGACAGTCCTTCCATATGGCAAGTAGGTGGCGGAATTGCTGTTCTGACATATGGTTGGTGTCGGTCACGGTTGAGACGTGGGCCTGGGTGATCCCTTGGGGCATCATTGCGGAGATCCCGTCTAGACTCTGTATGGACTGACGCTAGCCATTGAGTTGGGCCGTTATGGTCGTCCTCATCTGCTCAGACCTTGGCACAGTAGGCGTTGTGGATTTCTTCCCAGGTAGTTTGAGGGTATTTCATGAGCCTGCTCAACAGCTTTCTGGTTGCCCTTGATCCGGTTCTTTTCAACCTGTTTTGGAAGGCTGCTACGGCCATGCCCTCAGATACATTTGGTAAACTCATCCTGACTTTGTTGAGTCGGGCAAGGAAGTCATTGAGTCCCTCGCTAGTCGACTGCCTTACGGCTAATATATCGCTCACCCTAGCCCCGGCCTTCTTGGCTCCGGCGTGGGCAGTCACGAACTTATCGGCCATTTCCTTGAACATTGTTATAGATGGTGCTGGAAGCTGTGAGTACCATGTCAGTGCTCCCCCAGTTAGGGTTTCGCTGAACTTTTTAAGCAGCACAAACGATACTTGCTCCTTTGAGAGGTCGTTGCCTTTTACTGCTGTGACGTAGTGGATTATGTGATCTTCAGGGTCCGTTGTGCCGTCATATATTTTCAAGTACGACATCATCTTGAAGGTTTTGGGGATGGGGTGTGGTGCTGCCTCTTCACTGTATGGTTGCTCTAAGAACCGACCAACGTCCCGTTTGGGTAGGAGTTTTGGGGCACCGGGTATTTTGTCGACCCTCTCCTGGTGCTCTTTCATCTGATCTCGTAGTGCCTTATTTTCATTTTCCATCTCCTCCATCTTTCTCAGTATGGCTGTGAGTGTGTCGTTACCTGCATCGATTGTAGTGTTAGTGTTACTTGTTGGGCAGGGGGCTAGTTGTTCGTTGGTGGTTTTTTCTACTGGTGCAGCGTTCTGAGCCATTCCTAGAGCGGGCTTGTCGAGGAACTCATTCAGTGTACTTGTAAGCCATGCTTCTAATAGCCTTTTCACCACCGGTGGTTCTCCTTCAGCTGTGGACGTGGAAGCGCTTCTTTCTCGAACGACTGATACGCTTTCACGGAGAGGGGGTGAACCGCCTTCTCCTGTCGTGACGCTGGGCGTGGCGTTTAGCTCTCCTCCGTCGTTATCCTCATCAATGGCGTTCATAAGGTTAGCGGTAACGTCGGCTATGACTTTCAACCTTTCTTCTCCCTTCCTTGCCATTGTTAGTTTGTGCAGATGGAAAGAGATAGTTGTGTGTGTGTATGTACTGTTGTTTTTATTTCTAGATCTAACGGAAACTACAGATTTTAACTAGAAAATCCCCACAGACGACGCCAAAATATTTTACCAAAAATACGATAATACACTTATATGAGGTCTGTTAAGCTAAGATGACGGGTAATCCTAGTTAAGTTTAATAACCGTTAGATATACAAAGGTAATGATTAATGAGCGGTAAAGACGCCGTGATATTGAATGCCAAACCATGATGCTTTTAATGATTGACAATGAATATACAATGGAATATATGAAATAAATTCATGAATGACAATAAATGTAATAACAAATGATTACATGTCCGAATACCGAATGGTGAATACCAACTGTCTTGTTGTCAGCAAAATAAATGATGGACAACGTGAGTGAGATACTGAGTTCTTGGATCTTATATATGGAAAGGTGTTTCTTAACTTGGGAATCAATAGATGAGACAAGAAGTGTATATTCTTTCGATAATCAACAATACAGAATCCCCCCCTCCCCTCTCTCCCTAGTGTTCTATATATAAAAGGCATTCTTCAAGGAATCCTGCTCGACTTCGTCTGAGTTAGAACATCTGCCCCTAATTGTTAGTCAAGCTACAACTCGACCTCGGCCGCTGGCCTTGTAAAATTTGATCCATATTTCGACCAATACAGTTTCTTCTTTCGGTTGTTTTGGGTTTTGCCATGGAGGAAGGCTCGAGTTATTTTGTCGCGGTGGAGTTTAAGAAGGTAGTTCAATGGCGGTGGAAAGATGAGGAGATTGACCTTTGGGGAAGGAGAAGTAGGGGTAAAACAGTTCTACTAAAAAGAGACATATGTGTTTTTCTTATTGGATTATTCACCATATTACTGCGTGTGGACTACACGCATTTTATTTTCCTGACTGTGTCAGCTAGTCGTGTCTGGTTGGCATAATATAAGTAGAGATTGAGTGTCCAATAGGTCACTAGTTTAGTTTTAGGTGTTTAGATGAAAATTTTGGGCAAATTTAAGGGGCAATATATGTATTTATTCGACAAAAGGGATTATTAGGCTGGTTCATCGCGCAACAAATATAGGAGGAGATATGCAAAGAGAAGACAAATGATTGCAAATATGATTATAAGTGGCTTGCCGATTTCAGTGCTTGAGTTAGAGTGTGTCACTGTTAAGGACGTAGTTGGAGCTAGTGATGGCGTCACTGAGATTACTGTAGTGCGACCTTCTACAGCCATAATATAAAAAAGTAAACGCACAATGAAATTTAGCATATTCTTCATTTTTTTTTCTTGATCAAGAACCGAACGAATACTATTATTAACTCAAATGAAAGTAGAATGAAAATACGTTTGTAAAATTGTAAATACAGGAATTATTGATAGAGAGAAAATAAGAATGAAGTAAGACTCTAGGATGCATGCTTACAATACTGTAACCATACCTTTATAACAAACCCATTTCCACGCACCAAGCACGTGCCATCACTTCACAGCTGGATCCCACACGGAATTACCCTTGTGAAAGTGGACCCACAAATAAGTGATATAACATGCCATTTTTATATGAATCATCGATTTTTAGTGGGCGTTGGACATAAGAATTGTAAAATTCCAAAACAAAAAGATTTTTTAAAAAAGTAAAAAAGGTTGAAAATTAGAGTTGTTTGTGGATATAAATATAATTTTTAGTTGTTTTTAAAGTTTTGTAAGTGAGCTGAATAAAAATTTTGAAAAAAGTATTTTGGAGATTTCACATTTTCGAAAAATTCCAAAATGCATCTTCAAGTAAAAATTGAAAATTTTATGATCAAATGCTAATTTCGAGAAAAACAAAAAATTTCTTATGTCCAAATGAGCTGTTAAGTTACTTTTATGTGACAAAATTAGATCACTGCTTGAGTGACTCAGCTATGAATGTTTTTTGAGAAAATGATCACTTGTGGCCACTTAAAACTTGAATGGGAGAAAATGAATTATTCAAATCTTTTGTTTATTGTTTCCTGTAAAAATAAAGATCTCTTAAATAAATTTTCTTTATGGCCAAGCGGCCCTTAATTTCCGTGGTCGTTTACAGCGTGCTTTTTCCATCAGATGGAGACAAAATCCTTCCACTATTGCATGAATTATGACATGGATCAAACTTATTAATTAGGAATGTTGCCTTATTAATATAAAATACTGTTATTGTTATAAATATATATTATATAATGGATGTTCATTTAGTACTCCGTTATAAATAAGCTTTCTGAAGAAGCTGATTCATATGGGACACTGCCGTAAATATGTTTATCTGTTTAGTACTCTATTGGAAATAAGCCTCCTGAAGAAGCTTATCATTTTGGTACTCCGTTATGGATAAACATACCCCCGGAAGAAGATTATCTACATCTGGTACAGTAGCAGCTTACAAGCAAATTACAAGCAGCTTACACAACAGCTTGCAGTAGCAGCTTACAAGCAGTTTACGCAACAGCTTGCAGTAGCAGCTTACACAACAACTTCATTTCTTTTATAAATAGAGGAGATTTAAGTTCATTATGTACATCAGTTTGAAAGTTCAATAATATATCAGTTTCTCTCTATACTTGTCTTTAGTTTATTTACTTTACAGTCGTTATTTTATAACACGTTATCAGCACGAGAATCTGCCATCTCGAGCAAATACTTTGAAAGTATCAAAGATACGAACTTTCTTTTTCTAAATAATGTCAAATCTTTCTAAACTTGAATTTGTAGCCCTGGATATATAGGGCAAAAGCTACATGTCTTGGGTGCTTGATGCTGAAATTCATCTTGATACGATGGGTCTGGCAGACACCATCAAGGNAGTATCAAAGGTACGAACTTTCTTTTTCTAAATAATGTCAAATCTTTCTAAACTTGAATTTGTAGCCCTGGATATATAGGGCAAAAGCTACATGTCTTGGGTGCTTGATGCTGAAATTCATCTTGATACGATGGGTCTGGCAGACACCATCAAGGAAACAAATCAAGCATCAAACGAAGACCGTGCCAAAGCCATGATATTCCTACGCCATCACCTTGATGAAGACTTGAAAATGGAATATCTCACTGTTAAAGATCCAGTCATCCTGTGGAATAATTTGAAAGTTAGATATGACCACCTGAAGATGGTCGTTCTTCCACAGGCACGTTATGACTGGACTCATTTAAAGCTACAAGATTTTAAATCTATCAGTGAGTATAATTTTGCTATGTTCAGGATTATTTCANTGAAAGCCGACCAACTGGTTCTTGTCCATTCCCTGAAGTGAATGAGACGAACTTCCACCAAGCTAAGCATGGAAGAGGTCGTGGCCCCAGTCGTGGTCGGGGAAGAAAATCTAATCATGGTAATAATAATGCACGAAAGAACCCTCCTAACCACCAGCAGTGGAAAAAGAAGGAACAAAAGCATGAAGCGGTGCAAGCAACAAATGAAGAAAATGCATGCTATAGATGTGGGGGAAAATGGCACTGGTCACATACCTGTCGTACGCCAAAGCACCTGGTTGAGCTTTATCAAGCCTCCCTGAAGAAGACAGACAAAAATGCTGAAGCAAATGTTATTTCTGAAGATAATTTAGACTTCATGCATTTGGATGTAGCTGATTACTTTTCACTTCCAGAAGGAGAAACAAGTTATGTAATCACTAATCAATCTGTTGAAATGTAAATATTGTAATTTTTGTTATTTGTAGTAGATAGTATGGTTATGTAATAGAAGTTACGTTTTGATCATAACGTTTATTATACTATATTTTGTTTATGTCGTTTTTGAAGAATATGGATAATCCTCAAATTATATTTGGATCAAAGACCAATCATGAAGATATTTGTGTAATTGATAGTGGAACAACTCATGCCATATTCAAAGATCAGAAATACTTTTCTTATTTGCATAAGGAAAAAGCAAATGTTTCTACAATTTCTGGTAATATAAGTTTGATTGAAGGCTCCGGAAGAGCAATTGTATTTCTGTCTAAGGGAACAAAACTTATTATAAACAATGCATTATTCTCCTCCAAGTCCCGAAGAAACTTGTTNGTTTATTATAATATATTTTGTTTATGTCATTTTGAAGAATATGGATAATCCTCAAATTATGTTTGGATCAAAGACCAATCATGAAGATATTTGTGTAATTGATAGTGGAACAACTCATGCCATATTCAAAGATCAGAAATACTTTTCTTATTTGCATAAGGAAAAAACAAATGTTTCTACAATTTCTGGTTATATAAGTTTGATTGAAGGCTCCAGAAGAGCAATTGTATTTCTGTCTAAGGGAACAAATTATAAATAATGCATTATTCTCCTCCAAGTCACGAAGAAACTTGTTGAGTTTTATAGATATCTGCTAAAATGGATATCATGTTGAGACAATAGATGAAATGAACGAGGAATATCTTTATATTACAATAATATTTCTGGGCAGAAATGCATTGTAGAAAAGTTACCAACTTTATCTTCTAGCTTATACTATTCAAAGATTAGTGCAGTTGAAGCACACTCTATCGTAAACCAGAAGTTTACTGATTCAAATACTTTTGAGCTTTGGCATGACCGTTTGGGCTATCCTGGATCAATAATGATGAGACGAATTATTGAAAATTCAAGTGGACATCCACTAAAGAACCTGAAGATTCTTACAAATGATGAATTTTCTTGTGATGCTTGTTATCAAGGTAAAATGATAACTAGACCATCACCAATGAAGGTTAGCATGGAATCCCCTGCCTTTTTAGAGCGTATACATGGGGATATATGTGGACCTATTCACCCACCAAGTGGGTTGTTTAGATATTTTATGGTCCTAATAGATGCATCTTCAAGATGGTCTCATGTGTGCCTACTATCATCTCGCAACCTGGCGTTTGCAAAGCTATTAGCCCAAATAATTCGATTAAGGGCACAATTCCCAGATTATCCTATAAAGGCTATTCGCCTTGATAATGCTGGAGAATTCTCATCTCAAGCTTTTGATGATTATTGTCTATCAATTGGGATAAAAGTTGAACATCCTGTAGCTTATGTTCATACTTAAAATGGCTTTGCAGAGTCATTTATTAAACGCCTGCAATTGATAGGAAGACCACTACTTATGAAACAAAATTGCCCACTATTGTTTGGGGACATGCTATTTTGCATGCAACATCACTTATTCGTCTCAGACCGACACATTATAATAAATATTCTCCGTCACAATTAGTTTTTGGTCATGAACCAAATATTGCCCATCTACGAATTTTTGGATGCGCTGTATATGTGCCAGTAGCACCACCACAGCGTAGTAAGATGGGCCCACAGAGAAGGTTAGGAATATATATTGGGTTTGAATCACCTTCTATTATTCGCTATCTTGAACCATTGACGGGAGATTTATTTACTGCTCGATTTGCAGATTGTCGATTTAATGAAACAAATTTCCCACAATTAGGGGGAGAGAAAAAGGAAATCAAAAGAGAAATTGTGTGGAAAGTTTCATCATTATCTCATTTTGATCCATGTACCCCTATATGTAATCAGGAGGTCCAGAAGCTCATCCATTTACAGAATATAACAAATCAAATGACATATGCATTTACTGATTTGAAAAGGATTACTAAATCACATATCCCTGCAGAGT
>ML371458.1:0-55696 GCA_005239525.1 Nicotiana knightiana | reverse complement strand
GACGTTGGAACTGGTTCATATGGATCTATGCGGTCCTATGAGAACTTTAAGTCGAGGTGGTAAGAGATATGTGATGGTGCTAGTTGATAATTTTTCAAGGTTCACTTGGACCTTATTCCTGTCATCTAAGGATGAAGCATTCGATATGTTCACCTCATTTGTTAAGAAAATTCAAAATCAATTGGGACATCATCTGGCATCAATAAGATCTGACCATGGTACTTAATTTGAGAATATTAAGTTTGTTGAGGTCTGTGATGAACATGGTGTCAATCATAATTTTTCTGCTCCTAGAACCTCACAGTAAAATGAGGTTGTTGAAAGGAAAAACAGAACTCTTGAAGACATGGCAAGAACTATGCTTCTATCAAGCAAACTACCTCACAGCTTCTGGGAAGAAGCAATTAACACTGCATGCTACATTATTAATAGATGCATGACCAGACCTCTGGTAGAGAAAACTCCCTATGAATTACTTAAAGGGAGAAAGCCCAACATATCCCATCTTAGGGCTTTTGGATGCAAGTGTTATGTGCATAATAATGGCAAAGATTCTCTAGGAAAATTTGATCCCAGAAGTGATGAGGGAGTGTTCTTGGGATATTCAACACATAGCAAAGCTTATAAAATATACAATAAAAGAACTATGTGTGTAGAAGAAAGTGTATATGTTGTCTTTGATGAAACTAACACTTTATCTGAGAGACAGGAACCAGAAGATGAGGAGCTTGGATTGATGAGGAGCAATGACCACATTGAAACACCTATGACAGATGGAACAGGTGATGGACCAGGTTCAACAACCCCACGCAACTCGACAGGGGGAATTCTGCATGGAAATACTTGACCTGATCCTGTTCCACAACTACAAGACAACATGGAACAATCCAGAAGTGAACAAATGGTACTCAAACCACACAGATATCAGAGTTCTCACCCTCTTGAGAACATCATAACAGACTTGATATCTAGAATCAAAACTAGATCCTTCTTGAAAAATTTATGTGCGTTTGATGCATTTCTATCCTAGATTGAACCAAAGAACATTGCTGAAGCCCCGCAAGATGCTGATTGGCTAACAACCATGCAAGAAGAGCTGAATCAATTTGAAAGGAGTCAAGTATGGAACTTGGTACCTAGGCCACTAGACATATCAGTAATTGGCACCAAGTGGGTCTTCAGGAACAAGATTGATGAGGATGGAACTATTACAAGAAATAAGGCTAGACTGGTTGTTCAAGGATACATCCAAGAAGAGGGAATTGACTATGATGAGACCTTTGCTCCTGTGGCAAGATTGGAGGCAATCAGACTTCTTATAGCATTTGATGCACACATGGAATTCACTCTTCATCAGATGGATATAAAGAGTGCCTTTCTTAATGGCTATTTGAAGGAAGATGTATTTGTAAAATAGCCTCTTGGTTTTGAAATCAAAGAGTCACCTAATCATGTACATAAACTTGACAAGGCTCTCTATGGTCTCAAGCAAGCGCCTAGATCTTGGTACGAGAGATTGTCAAAATTCCTGCTGGAACATGGGTACAAACAAGGCAAGATAGACAACACTCTGTTCCTAAAGGGAAAGGGAAAAGATCTTCTGATTGTGCAAATATATGTTGATGATATCATATTTTGGGAAACTACTGAAAATCTTAGCAAGAAATTTGCTACATTAATGGGGAGTGAGTTTGATGAGTATGATGGGTGATCTAGCCTTCTTCTTAGGCTCGCAAATCAAACAAACTCCACATGGCACAATGATACATCAACAGAAGTATGTGAAAGAACTCCTAAAGAAATTCAAAATGGAGGATTCAAATGAGATAGATACCCCAATAGCCACAACTACAAAATTGGATGTGGATGAACCTGGTTCATCCGTTGATCAGAAGACATACAGAGGGATGATTGGGTCTCTACTCTATCTTACTGCAAGTAGACCTGATATTGTGTTCAGTGTGGGACTATGTGCTAGGTTTCAAGCCAATCCAAAGGAGTCCCACCTCACTGCAGTAAAAAGAATTTTAAGATATCTGAAGGGCACCACTGATTTGTGCCTTTGGTATCCTAAAGGTAGTAATTTTGACCTTGTAGGATATGCTGATGCTGATTATGCAGGTTTCCTGGTTGACATGAATAGTAATTCAAGCATGGCTCATTTTTTGGGCTCCTTCCTTGTTTCTTGGGCCACCAAGAAACATAATTCAGTAGCATTATCTACTGCTGAGGCTGAATATGTGGCTGCAGCCTTTTGCTGTGCCCAGTTGCTATGGATCAAGCAACAACTCCTGGACTTTGGTATAGATGTGGGATGCATTTCTATTTACTGTGATAACAATAGTGCAATTAGTATGACTAAGAACCCGGTTCATCACAAGAGAAATAAGAACATAGATGTTAGGCACCATTTCCTGAGGGATAACTATGAAAAAAGAATGATCTCAATCGAATTATGTGTTACTGATCGTCAAATTGATGATATATTTACCAAAGCATTAAGTAGGGAGCATTATGAGAGAAACATGCTTGAATTAGGGATGATTAAGATCACCTAATTGAAAAACATAATTGAAAAAAAAGAAGAAGTTTTTATTGGCTAGAAATTTTTAATTAGGTACTTAATCAGATTAATCATTGCTCAATACTATGTCTTTCTTGCCATACTCTTTTTCCATGTATTAATATGATTCCCTAGTCACTAATGATGTTTCTCTATCTTTGTGAATTGAGGCAAAATAAAGATTTTTAACAGGATGAACCTGGTTCATCCATGCTGGTTTACGTGACTGACAAGGTACGTTCTCATCTCCATACATGTATTAATTCAAGTACAGTCATACATGAGCAGGACTCTATCCATTTATGGTTCAAATTCAATTCTCATACTTACCCAAATAATGAACCAGTTTCAAGAAGTCCTGTCTCAATTAATTAGCCTAGTGTTAAGGGGAAAGTAACTGTCTAATCAATGTCCAATCGCTGACAGTTCTTAATCGATTAGGATCCTACTTGGGTTAATACACTTCCGTTGAAATTTCCCCAGCCACAAGTTATAAATAGGCCATCATTACCCATTGTGCATAAAACAACAGTCGAACCTTGTTCAACTTGCTCAACTCAAAATCCCTACTGCCTCTTATTTTCTTCTCTCTCTAACAAAATCAAAATCATGTTGTCTCCTCCACCAGTTTCTTCTGACTCATCACCAAACATAGATTATGATGGGGGAAACTATGAATCTAAATCAAACTCTTCCTCAGTCTATAGTTCCGAGTCTCCTGAAAAATCATCAATCCCAGAACATTCTACAATCCCTAAACCCACACCAAACCCTATCCCAATCCCCAAAACCCGTCGTGTTAAGGTTCTTGCACGTAAATCTATGGCTTCTGGTTCAAGAGAAAAATTCTTCGAAGAATTTTTACATGCTGAGGAAGGCTCCAAACCAGAATCATCTAATGATTCATTCAAATCAGCCAATGAAGACGAAGCACTTGGTTCATCCAGTGCTGAGAAAGGTAATACTGAAGTTACCACTGATTTGAATTCTGCTGAAAATCAATTTGTGTTGGTGGGGTCTGTGGTGGATATGGAAGTGCCAAGAAGGCAAAGAAAATTTGGGAAAGAGAAAAATCTTGAGAACGAGGGTGAAGTAGATGTGAGGGGATCCGGGGAGGATGGTACCACGCTTGCAATTTGTGGCCCCATTCTTGAAAATCTTGAGAAGATGTCATGGTTTTAGGGGGAACTACTGAAGTTGAGGAAGCTACTTGTTGGTTGATTTCCCAATGCACACGCAAGTGTACGTGGTCGACAAGTAATATAGGAATTGAAGTCCAGATATCGTACCCACAGGGACTTGTGATTAAATATCCACTAAACTAAACTCAAACAAATATTTAACTAGAATTAATCTAAAATAGTAAATCAAAAGATTAAATAGACAACTAACTTAAAGATGAATTCAAGGTAAATTGATATTCTAGAGTTATGGGTTGTTAAACAATCACGTTGAGTTTTCGACCTAAATCTTCTAATCAGGTTTATTGATTGACGAGGTTAATATTGCTCGTAGCCTTCTCCCGAAGTACAACTCGCCTATTCAAGCTAACCTAATGCCTATATTCCTATGGAATCAGGATTAACAAGAACGCATTAATAATTCCCGTATAATAACCAAGCAAGGCGATTAGGTATATTCCTATCCTAACCGCAAATCCGCTCCCCTGAAGGGTTAAGATCTTGCTCTACCCAATCTTATATGCAATCTAGAATTCCCTCTCCCGAGTTCAACCCTAGATTCGTAGATAGTATTCAATTGGTGATCAAGCAATTAAATAATTAAGCGCAAGATTGAATAAACAAACCAATTAAGATAAAACAATAAGAATAATTCAAGCTTCAACTACAACGTTCATGTAACACCCAAAACTCTAGAACTAATAAACTATAAAACTAAAAGAAGAGAAGAGAAGAAAAACTCAGTAGAATCCTCTGTCGAATCCCCAGTCGAAATTCTGCCTAAAAAACTCCCTCATGTGATGTTTTTGGGTCTATTTATATGTTTAGAATGAACCCTAAACGTCACCAAGACTTCTATTCTAACTTGGAAACACTTAAAACCCGTCAAAACTCGGTTTCTAGCCGTTCCGGGACCCAGGCGTTTCAGCCCTAAAGCCTGGGTAAAGCCAGGCAGGGCCTGGCGTTACAGCCCTAAGGCCTGGGTAACGCCTGGACCCCCCAGGCGTTATGGGTCTAACGCCTGGGTAACGCCAGGCTGCCCCAGGCTGTTTGGCTTGGCGCCCGGCTATCCCCCGGGTGTCCCCTCTCGCGTATTCTTCGACGTATTTGCATCCGTTTAGCCCCGTTTCCAATTCCAATTCACCTACACATAAAATAAACCTTATTAGGCACATACGACGTGTATTTTATCATTAAAGCTCATAAAATGCGAGGGATATAATGCTTAAAATCACGAATTCTAGCCACACATCACTACTGCTGGGTTGGAGAAGTTAATGAAGGAAATAGATGAACATGTTTCTTCTGGGGAAGAAACGTTGGCTGAAAGACTGAAGAAGCTAGGGGACTCATACAACCCCAAGAAGAGAAGGACTCCAAAGTCAAAAAAGTCTAAAGCCTCAGTTCCTTCAAAGAAAATGAAGACTGTTGATTCTGTGGGTATACTTGTTCCTAGGGTATGTGCTACGAGAAATACTGTACGAGAAGAGGAGGAGAAATTGGAAAAAGCTCTGCAAGAGAGCAAAATAAAGAAGGCAGAGAAGGGGAAAGCAAAGGTAGGGGAACCTGTTATTGTTGATGATGAAGGGTTGTTGGACCTGGTCCAACAAGAAGAGGAGGCTGCTCCAGTAGTTATCAAGACACCCAAGCCCATAAAGGCTAAGACTTCTTCAAAGAAGTCAGCTACTGTGTCCATCACCACTGGGAGTACTGCTTCGAGGACAAGGTCTAAGATAAAGAAGGTGAAGAAAGTACATATTGTTGAGAGGGATGATGATCCAGAATGGAGTGGAGAGGAAGAGAAGGAGGTTGGAGAAGTGTCTACTGACAGAGTTGCCATGTTTGGCAAGAGAAAAATCTTGAAGGGAAAATTGTTGAAGGATTTGGAGGAGCCTGGAATGAGGTATTTACTTGATTTTCTGGCAGCACAGGGCTGGAAGGACATGGTCCTTCACATGGAAGGCAGGCTGGTCAGAAATGAAGTTGTGGAGTTCATGGGGAATGACACAGTCATTGGATGCAGGGTCACCTCATTGGTCAAGGGAGTTGAAGTCTCCTTTGATGCTCAAGAACTGAGAGTCATTCTAGACATTCCACCTGAGGGTTATGAAGACTAAACGAGGAAGAGATGGTCTTGTTTAGATGGAATGGCCTCAACTCTCAATATCACCAGATTCTTCTGCGACAATGAGAAGGGTATTGAACCCAGGGCTGTGTACAAGAGTGAGATGAAGCCTGAGCACAAATTCCTGCTGCCAGACAAGAACGAAGACACACTGCTAACTACATGGATTTAACCCTCATGGAGTGTCTGTACAGAGGCAAGCAAATCAATTGGCCAACTTTTATCATTCAGCTCTTGGATAGAGTGGTGAAAGGCACCCAAGCCCATGCGATCCCTTATGGATTTATTCTGACTGCAGTTCCTTCTCATTTTGGAGTTACTACAAAGAAGGCTGAGATGGCTACTGTTAAGGATTTCTTTGGGAAGGACACTCTGCTATCTTGTGATTATACTGTAAATGCCCCAACAGATGAACCTGGTTCATCTTTGAAGCAACCAGTCAACAGCAAGGTCCGTACGGTGGTGCAGGAAAATGAGTTAAAGGATATGGAGATCCTTCGATTGAAGTCTCGCTTAATTGAGGTGGAAGCTGAGCGTGATGCTCTCAAAGCTAAGTTAGCAAAGGAGAAGGAGAAAAATGAAGGTGTTTTACACCAAATGCTGTCCCTTCTACAAACCAAGAACCCAGCCTCATCTGCACCCTCCCAGCCTTAGGAATGTCCAATGCTACCCCCTCCAAACCTATCAAGTGCCCAGTTCAGGACAATGTCTAGTTTGTTTTAGTTTTTATTCTGTTTTTCTCATGTTTTGGATGTTTTGATTTTAATTTGTTTTGGTGCTGATCATCCCTGTTAATCACTGAAAGCTTGTTGTTTTGAAAAATGTCTCAATTTCTTATTTAGCTTACATTATTAGTTTCTTGTGATGATTAATCATGTTTACACCTGCAGTTTCCTAAATTGGCCATGAGTAAGAATTAAAACTGGTAAGTATCATTTTGCAACTTTTCGATGATGCCAAAAGGGGGAAGATGTGCTGTGTGATATTTATAACCTAATGAACCTGGTTCTCAATGATTAATGCTTAAAAATATACAAAGTGTTTGAAGTGTATACAGGATAAAAGCACAGAGTTTGTCATCATCAAAAAGGGGGAATTTGTTGGCCCATGTCACAGAATGGGTTTTGAAGATTGACAAATATTGACAAGTTGAACCAGGTCCATCAAAGCATACACACCTGAACGGAGTAGTTGGCACAAGAATCGTACAAGCATAGGAGGTATCAATGATTGTTGAGTATCAAAGAACTAAGAGGATGTCTCCTAATATGAAAAGATTGCAAACTGATGAAGATGATAGAAGTTGAATTTAGCTGGGACAAAAATAAAGGAAGGAAGTTGAGTTTGGTTCGAATTGGTTTACCCAAGTAGAGTTGAACTGGAATTGGAAGACAAGCTCAACAACTGACTCTATAAATACTCAAAGTATTACTGCTGAAATTCACGACACAAAGATGCACAAAGACTAAATTGAATCAAGTTCTGAAAGCAAAATTCCCAGGATATTTGCAAGTAGAAGTATTTTGCAAAGGCTATACCATTGTTTATCATTGAGTCTAGTTGGTTGTGGTAGGAGTTTTAACATTGTATCTTTTCATCTTTCTTAGAAGCAAATTGTAATAGGTACACACTGTTCAAGTTAGAGTTAGCTTGAAGTCTGTAGAAATTAGATAGAGGCTAGTTGATACAAAGAGGATTAGAGTTAGTCCTAGGATTAGAAAAGAGTTTATTTTGTAAGTCCGTTTGGCTCAGAGTGTTTAGTGAAGTGTTTGAGAAAATCCTACTGAGGAGTAGGTCATGGTTTTTTCACCTTTTGAGCCAGGTGTTTTCCACGTAAAATATCTGTGTCTTTACTTTACTGCTTTATTATTCCACAAATAGTTGTAAGTAGTACACGAAGAAGAACCAGGTTCTTCTTATTCGACAACACTCGAAAATTGGGTACTGCATAATTAACTTATAATATTGTGTAGTATTGAAGTCTAAAACATCACTACACTCAACATCGCTAAGGGAATGTAGAACACAAGAGAATTTCCAAAGGGGAGCTTTGTATTAGAGAAAACTTGATTGTTTTGCTTGGTGAAGTTACAATTGAATGCCCCCTATTTATACTAATCATCTATGGGATAGTGTGTAAATAATAATTGTTCCACAAGTCCTTCCATATTTACATATAAGTACACTATCTAGAATCTTCTATATAGATAGAATCTTCTAGGGACTTTCCTAGCAAATCCATAGGTTTCTAGAGTCTTCCTAGGAAAACCTCTATATTTCTGTAGAACCTTCACAAGTGCTACACTATTTTATATGTAAGATGTCACATGGCATTAATATATGCCAAATGGAACCTACGTGGCATGATGATGTGGCGGGCCATGACACTCTCCCCCACCCAATTTTGTGCCGCCCTCGGCACAAAACATCAACACGTACGTGCGCACCTCGCCTTGGCGTTGCTGGAAATCTTTGTCCATTAGCCATGATACCTTATGAAGCGGTTTGCCTTCCTATGTTACAAGGTACTGGTCACCTTTCTTTTTGCCCCGTTTGTACTTTGGACGGCTAGCAATGATGGCCTCGATTCTCCGCCCATCGGATGCCCCTCCTTGCTCTTGGCCTGAATCTTCCCATGATTCAAACAAGTCTAGAAACTTCTCAAGCATCGGGTCCATGCTTCCACTCCCTATTTGGCTGCCCTCCGTGGTCTAGCCTTACTGGGAAACTTGAACCCTCTTCTTGATGCATCGTCTGAGTTGGATAGCTTTCCATCACTTTGTAATTCGCCATCCTCTTCAACTATGTTCATCCAACTTTTCTTGCTGCCACCATGGTCTATCTGCATGGTGCCAAGATAGGCTTTGGAATCCCCTACTTTTGGCTTAGATTCCAAGCGCATCTCTCCAGTGTAGGCGGTTTCTCCTATGTCATCCTTATGTGCTTGAGCGAATTTCCCTATTATTTCTGCAAGCTTACCCAACTCTAGGCATTCACTTGCCCAGTGTGATCCTTTACAAAAGTAGCACCCTCCCTTAGGCACGTATTCGCTACTGTTTTCCAGCCCCTTGCCGTTTATCTTAGACCCCTATCTGTTATGGGATGGCCCTTTGCCATTGACCTTGTATATCTCGGCTATGCCTTTCCCATTGTCCTTGTCATGATCTCCCCCATCCCTCTCGGCGTTGCCTTCTTTGGACTTGGCAGGCTCCATCTTGAAGTCAACAAGTGACTCGGCTACTCCCATGGTCTCGTTCACGTTGGCTACTTAATGTCTTCTTAACTTCCACTTTGCCCAATTTTGCAACCCATCCATGAGGTAGAAGAGGGAATCTTCGTCAGACAATGACGAGATTTGCAGCATTAAGGTAGTGAACTCACGCACATACTCCCAAATTGTGGCCTCTCTCGGAGCTCCCTTAGCTTCTGCTAGTCTCCCACCACACGTGCGTCCCGTGCACTGCCATATTGCTTTCTCTTAGGGACCTTCACGTTGATCACTTCTGCAAGTACCAAGACCTTGGTAATTCCGGCCTTGGTTCCCTTACAAAAGTTCCTGCTAGCAATCTCTTGTATTCTTTCAAACATTCCTTAGTCATAACCTTTTCTCTGATACCACGTTGTCACGTCCTTAGTCTTGAACTAAGCGCACGCGCGACACTTGGAAACTCGCTCACGTTCTTGCTATGCCAAGTCAACCTTACTACACTCAAGATCGCTACGGGAATGTATAACACAAGAGAATTGACAAAGGGGGGCTTTGTATTAGAGAAAACTTGATTGTTTTGCTTGGTGAATTTACAAATGAATGCCTCATATTTATACTAATCACCTAGGGACTAGTGTGTAAATAATAATTATTCCACAAGTCCTTCCATATTTACAAATAAGTACACTATCTAGAATCTTCTAGGGACTTTCCTAGCAAATCCATAGGTTTCTAAAGTCTTCCTAGGAAAACCTCTATATTTCTGTAGAACCTTCACAAGTGCTACACTATTTTATATGTAAGCTTTCACATGGCATTAATATATGCCAAATGGCACCTACGTGGCATGATGATGTGGAGGGTCATGACATATAGCTCCAAAAAGCAGCTAAGGTCCTACAACATAAAACCAGCTAAGCTACATCATGCTATTTTTATTAGATAGAGACAAAATCTATTGGGATTTCATTTGTTTTTTGAGTTTCTCGCTCGGTGTTTAGTATCTGTATTAGGGTCGGGGGAGGATGCACCATAGAACTACTGAGTTCAACTGAACGCCGTACTTTCGACGCATAGTATTAATTTGTGTAAAAAAATTACTAGAATTGTAATAATTAAATAATAGATATGAACCCATAACTTTAAATGTTGAACCCATAGAACTAAATCCAAGATCTGTCTTTGATTAGGGCCTGACTAAGTCCAGATTGTGTCGGGAAATCCCACATTGGGGGTAAACCCCTCCTTAACAAAGGCAACTCCATAACCAGTACTCTAACCCGAGACAATTGGTGGAAGAACGAATATTTGTTATTCTACCACAACCGTTATCGGTGATTTTGTTTGTTGAAATTTCATAAGAATCATTAATTTTAGTGTATAGTTAAAATGTTAAATCCCTTGTTTAAAAATTGAAAGTATCAAGAATAAATCTCTAGTCGGTATGACTTCTTTTTAAGACCGTGGAACATACAGTTCCAGTAAGATGTTATATTTCTTTTTAAAAAAAAATTGGATAATAAGATGTTAGTATATCACTATGATCACTAGTGAAGAAGTTGATCCAAAATCACAAGAAACACATTAATCACTATAAAATCATTATACAATATTTGAAATCTATTTATCAAAATTGTCCTAACTTTGTATATTACTCGCCCTAAATAAGGATTAATTACAAATTATATACAATCCATTATTAGTGCCTTAAATTAGGGAATTTATTTACATCTTTTTCCTATTTTCTCTCTACTCTTATTTCAACATGACTCATTCCAGTTGTGTATTACCTATTTTAAACCATAATTAACGCAGCTCTTCTCCCTCCTAAATAAAAACCAATATCACCTGTGGTTTCTATTTTTAATCGCATGAATAACGTAAAAAATGGAACTTCAGTTACAAAAAAAAGAGAAAAAAAGAAGATACGCTACAATATGACAACCGCTTTGAAAGCAATTGTGGCCAAATTTATTCTTGTTTTCATCTCTACGATTGCTCTACTATACTTTTATTGAATAATTTCTTAACAACATTGTCAAATTACAACACCAATCGCAGTTGAATCGAAAAGCATAATTGAGCAGATTCAAAGTTATAGTAGACTTCAAATTAAATTAAATTCAATTACCTCCAAACTTTGGATTCAACTTTGTATTAGCATTTCCAATAAGAATCTATGCTACCCAGTTGATTTCTCACACAAAATTCAAATCTCACATAAAACTCAATTTTTTCGAAGTGAGACGATATCGCTTTTAATGTGGAGCTCGAAATTTCTCCACCCAAATCATTCAGTTCCCATCAATTTTCAAATTTTTCAGTTCAAACAAATATAAATCAGTGCACATGAGTCGATTTGGAATTCACTGTCTATAATTTTCTTTCCTTAATAAATCAATTGAGAAAAGAACAATATATGGTACATCAACATACAAACTAAAAATAAAATTGATACAACTAAATATATAGATATACAACTTATTTACAACTCATCTATGATTTTCATACCCTAAGAGCGTCGTTTATGGGTGGACTCTCTTTCCTACAGTATTACCAAGTGGGTAGTTCGTGCAGCGACAGATATATATAGAGAGACCTGCTAAGAATAAAACAAGACAAAGGAACATTATTATAGTTGCCCTTGTGCTGATTTCCTCGTTATATTGTTTGTTCGATAGCAATTTGCATTATGGTAACTTGTGCATAGTAGAGACTTAAGACCTTCTCTTTCTAAAAACCTCTACTTTCACTTTACTTCATACTCTCCGTTAATGCTCTCAAAACACCACTGATGGATCATAACTCTCTTAAATTCGCCTTTTAAACTTCCCAAGAACCACCTGATATAGGGAAAATGCAAATAGACGACCCTTCCCCTCCCCTAGGCCAACAGAAAATATTTTTGCAGACAATAGTCTCAAACAATTCATTACTGGCCATTACGGATAACAAACTTCCTCAACAATCGTATGTGGATTTTTCTGATGAAACTACCACTACTGAGGTTGAAGAAGAGTTATTTATTCCTCTATATACTGATGATAAATCACGACTATATACGCCTTGGAAACTCTCAGTGATTGTTAAAGTGTTTGGGAAAAGAATTGGTCATCAACTACTGAAACAGAAGCTTATTTCCCTATGGCAACCTACTGAACAAATGTCTTTAATCGACCTGGGTTCTGACTTCTTCCTTATCAAATTCCAGAAAGAAGAAAATCTATACAAAGCACTTCATGGGGGTCCTTGGTTTGTTCTAAACCATTTTCTCTCAGTACGTCAGTGGGAACCTAAATTTATTGCCTCTAACACTCAACTAACGTACTCTGCTATATGGGTACGCTTACCCGAACTTCCTACTGAGTTTTATGACATGAAAATTCTGGAATGAGTGGGAGCGAAATTGGGTAAATTGCTCAAGGTGGATCCCTGCACGACAACTACTTCTAGGGACAAGTATGCACGAATTTGCATCGAGGTACCACAAGAAAAACCTCTCAAAAACACATCTTCATATTGGAAACCACAAACAAACGTCCAGTATGAAGGTCTGAACCTATTTTGTACTGCATGTGGGAGGTTTGGCCACGCATTAATACACTGCTTTTTCCAAAGGAAAACAACCATCTCCCCTCTCATCGCCAATAACCCCCTTCACCCGTCTACTTCAAATTCAGCTAACAAAACTTACTCTACATCATACACTAATATCAAACCTCAATCAACAGAGTGGAAAACAGTCACTTTTTCAAAGATAAATAACAATCACCTACAAAAACATGCAAGTTTACCCATAAGGAAACCAACAGAGGCAGCAACAAGCACAACAACAGCAGTAGCAGGTAAGTTTTCTATACCTAATGGGCTAAACAAGGCCCAGACTAACTGTTACTCCAATAACAAAATTACCCAAGCCAATCAAAGTCCTAACCTATTTGAACATATTGCGGATGACATGGATACTTCTTTTGTTAAAAATGCACTTTCTAATACTAGTCCACTATCAACTTCCAACAAGCCCAATACGACTCCTTCACCTTCCAACAAGCCCAATAAGACTTCTTCATCCACCAATACTCAAGATACCTCTCCTAACTTTTATAATTCAGAGGCCTATTCTGATGGGCCTAATAGGCTAAACTATCAGGCAGATAATGTCATAAGAAATAATAGTTATCTTAGCCCTATCACTATGTCCACACAAGATACCCCTCTGTCAAAAAACAGCACACACACGTTATTCGCCCACCAAAAGACATGTGAGATTACTGAACCTCACATTAACCCTGCCACCATGCCTGACCAACCAAACACAACTACTTCTCCTAATAATCTACAAACTAAATCTAATTTACCTCTTCAACAATTCTTTAACAAAACTATTCTGCATGCTACAATAGCCTATGAAGCTACTGTTTCTCTAACTTCAATAACCTCTAATGATTATATTTCATGTGAAGACCACTATCCCTACATCACCTCTCCACCCTCTTCAAAACACACTACTAGACCGGTTGAAAATATCACTATTAATTCTGAAGAAGTTCTTTCTTCACCAACAATTCCTTCAATACTATTCTCTAACACAGAGTCGCCTAAGACTTCACCTTCACCCACAAATCATGCAGCGCCTGAACTTCACAAACACACACTTCAACAGTTATTTCACACAACAATTCCACCACAACAACTAGTTTTTCCATCTACCTCACCTGATCATGCAAGGCCTACAAGTTCCACACCCATCAACGCCACTGATTTACACCTCTCAACCTCACATGGCAAATCAGCCACTACAGTCGTGGCTGGAGATGGGGCTCCAGGGCTATGCTTTGATCTTCACCTTGGAGCTCAACAACCAGGAGGTAATCCTACTAGTCCAAAATCCAACATACTTGCAGAAATTGTAACGGAGGGAATGAGATTTGGGATGGAGGAATCCGCTCAAACACAGTGGTGCACAACTCAAACTCCGTTTCTACTGGACCATCGATCATCAACTTCACAACAACAACAGTGGGGGTATCCCATGCACCCACCAACACCATATGTCAACCCACATATGCACCTACTGCCGTTCTATCCTCCACACCATTGGGAACAGATCTATGCCCCTTAGTTTCATCCAATCGACTCGTTCAACCCTCTCTCACCATACTCCACCCAACTCAGTCCAAAAGATATATTGACTCCACCAATGAGTCCCTCTGCATCACCACCACCATCTCTAAACGTACTCGACATGCAAACAAATCAGGAGCCAGAGATAAAGGAAACTCGCACAGAAGACTTGTGGCTAAAGGGCATTCAACTTTACAGCCTCAAGGAGAAGTACGAAATAAAAGTTCATACTGAAATGCCCCCCAAAGTTAGTCACATGCAGTCTCAACTTCCGGCTGATGACAAACCAAGAGGTCGGGAAATATGCCATGGTCGTCATTCCAACACTTCGACCGAGTCGTATAGTAGAGGATCAGGGAATGATAGCCATGGAGGCTGTCAATCATCAGATTCTAATTCCATCTGAAAAGGGTTACATTTTCTGCTAATTGTATGAATTTTATCATTTGGAATTGCCGGGGTTCCCATAATGCTGAGTTTAGGCGCCACTTTAGATCTTTATTGGACAATCATAGGCCAGCCTTGGCTATACTTTTGGAGACACACATGCAAGACCACACAGTTCTTCGTGATGATTTCCAGTTCACCCACATGTCGCAGGTGCCTGCCAATGGGCTCATAGGTGGATTGGTAGTGTTATGGTATGACACACTTATTAATGTGGAAGAACTGAGGATGTCAGAACAGGAGATCCATTGTCTTGTTCAGGTATGTCCATCCACTCCTAAATGGTTATTATCTGCAATTTATGCTATAAATTCTTATGGTGCTAGAAATACACTATGGGATAATCGACGCTATTTTAACAAAAATTATGTAATTGGTCCTTGGCTAATAGGAGGGGACTTTAATGAAGTACTTACTGCTAGGAAAAAGTTTGAGGGTATACCAACAAGTAGTAGTAGAGCAGATAATTTCAATAACTTTATAAATTCTTGTAACTTGATAGATTTAGGATTTAGGGGTAGTCTATATACGTGGACCAATAAACACGTCATGGTCGTACGATTTTAGAACGCTTGGACCGTATTTTAGCAAACTTTGATTAGATTAATATTTATCCTGAGGCAACGGTTCAACATTTACCACGCACTTGCTCGGACCACTATCCGCTATTATTAACACTGGAATCTAGACGACCCTATTATAAGAAAATCTATCGCTTTGATACGGTGTGGACAACACACCCTCAATTCCAACAACTAGTTCATGAGGTTTGGGGTAATAGCGCAGACCTCATTAGCACAACAAAAATGTTCTAAGAAGCTGCTTTATCCTAGAATAAATACACTTTTGGAAACATATTCAGGCGTAAATGTAAATTACTTGCTCGACTCATGGGCATTCAATCTTCTGTTCACTATCCTACAAGTAACTTCCTGCAAAATCTAGAACAACAATTAACTCTTGAATATAGTACTATTTTACGCTTAGAAGAAGATTTTTGGAAACTTAAATCTCGTACTTCTTGGCTAAATGACGGTGATGCAAATACTAAGTTTTTCCATATGACTACACTACATAGAAGAAGACACAATAGGATTACTTCTCTACAAGATACAGTAGGCAACTGGACCTTTAACACTGATGATATACATAAGCGAATATTGGATTACTATCAACATTTGTTTACTACAGATCATATACTTTCTACATCTAATTTTCAGGTTGCTCCGTCAAATGTAATGGAGCATACTGATTATCAAATTCTACAGGTCGTTCCCACTGATGTTGAAATTACGCAAGCTATGAAAGGATTCAAGCCTTATAAGGCACCTTGTCCGGATGGCCTACATCCACTCTTATACCAAAATTATTGGATGGAAGTAGGCCCTAAGGTTATCCATTTTTGCAAACAAATTTTCACAGATAAGATTATTCCAAATGACCTCAATCATACTTATATATGCCTTATGCTAAAAGTCAAGCAGGCACACACTATTTAGCAATATAGGCCTATCAGTCTGTGTAATACTATTTATAAGTTAATTACTAAAATAATTGTTAACAAGCTTAAGCCTTTTCTCTCCAAGATTATAGGACCTACACAATCTAGCTTCCAACAAGGAAAGAGAGCTTCTGACAACACTATAATAGTTCAGGAAATTATTAGTCATTTTCACAAAATGAAAGGCAAAACAAGCTATATGTTTCTAAATTAGACGTCGAAGAGGCCTACGATCGGTTGGAGTGGTCTTTCATAAGGAGAACTCTTCTATATTTCAACATTCCAGCCTCTCTTATGGAATTGATAATGTCTTGTATTACTACTACGACTACGTCAAAACTTCTTAGCGGAACACGTACATCATACTTCAATCCTTCAGAATTCTAAAAGGGGATCCTTTATCTCCATACATCTTTATCATGTGTATGGAAATGCTCTCTCGCATGATTAATCAGTCAGTAGACTACCTTCAATGGCATCCAATTCGAATCTCCAAACATGGTCCCGATCTTTCCCATCTTTTGTTTGCCGATGATATCATACTGTTTTCTAAAATCAATACACAAAGTTGTCATGCAATTATTGATGTCCTTAACAAATTCAATCACTTTTCGGGTCAAAAAATAAATTTTGATAAATCTAATATATTCTTGGTCATCAAACTGCTCCCTTTCTAATAAAAACTTTGTGTTACAATCATTTTCAATAAAAGAGGGACAATCATTTGGGAAATATCTGGGCTTCCCAATTTTTAATGGTCACCTCAAAACAGTGACTTCCAATTTCTGCTTGATAATTTTAAAAACAGGCTAGCAGGTTGGAAAACTAAGTTTTTTAATAATAGCAGGAAGAATCACTCTTATAAAATCGACGCTCAACTCTCTTCCTAATCATATCATGCAGTATATTCATATACCGACCAACATCATCAATAAATTGAATCGTTATCAAAGAAATTTTCAGTGGGCTACCGCTGACACAAGAAAAAAAATTACACCTTCTTATATGGTAGCAAATTACCACACCCACAATTAAAGGTGGTCTAGGTATACAAAATCTGAGAACTAAAAATTATGCCTTGTTAGCCAGCCTAGCCTAGAGAACCTTCGAGAATCCTCGATCTCTTTGGGCAATGACCCTCCTAAATAAATACCTTCATCTAAAACCAGGCTGTAATTCTACTTCAACCTGGTGCAATATTGTTAAGGGTTGGAATCACTGTCAAAGGGGTATATACTGAAGAATGGGAACAGGAACCCATATTAATCTCTAGACTGATCCTTGGCTAAACACAGGTACAATTTTGCAATCAATGTTCATAGGTCCACTACCTAAATCAAATGATACACACACTGTCTCTAATTTTCTCAAAAATAATGTTTGGGACTGGGAACATTTTTGTTTTGAAATTACTACTGAAATGAAATCAATAATACATCTCCATCTATGGACAACAACACGATCAGATTATATGGGGCCTAACAAATAGTGGTAAGTTCACTGTGCAAACAATGTACAAAGCATTGTTCAATAATGACCAATATTCAGAAAACTCTTGTAATGATGTTACATGGGTATGGAATCTGCCGGTCCAACTAAAGATTAGAAGTTTTTTATGGTTGGTTCTTCATAATAGATTACCTACTCTTTACTATATAAACTATATAGGAATATCTATAAATCCCAATTGCATCGTCTGCCCTAATAGTCATGAAACAATTAATCATATCCTGCTTCATTGCTCTTCGGCTAAACAATACTGGAATGACATAGGTTTATGCAACTTCCCCGCAACAGTCCCGTGCAATACTACTCCTATTCACTAGTTGAATAGTCTTATAACCTACAGAGGAATTAATTTTCCTCAGAAAATAAATTCAAAAACTTTCATTGCTACTAGCCTTTGGCATCTCTGGACAATACGCAATAAAAATCTATATGAGCATAAAGATCAAAAATCAAATCCTTACAATGTTCTAAATCTGGCTATAGAACATGCATACATGGTAGACTCAAAACACATGCATGCTAATGGAGTACCAATGCATCTAAGATGGATCCCGCCAAAGATAAATTATTACAAACTTAATACGGAGGGGCAACTTCTTGCGCAACGGCCACAGACGGTATTCGAGGGGTCATTAGAAATCACATGGGTGATTGGATAGTAGGATTTGCTGGCGCAGTTCCTCATGTGCACAATATAACTTCTGAATTTCAAGCACTTATCAAAGACTTAAGTATCGCCATACAACTGCGACTGCTACCACTGAAAGTGGAAATAGATGCAAAGGAGGTAACCACACTTTTGGGTACTGAAACCTCAAAATATTCTAACTTAATTTTTGATTGGAGGCACCTCCTCAGGATACTCCGTGATCCAGTAGTCATGCATGCGTATAGGGAACAAAATGGGGTAGCAGATCATCTTGCAAAACTAGGAAGTAGAATGCCAGTTGCTGACGTGTTGCAAATTTTTGTTAAACCACCATCTTCAGTATCAACTCAATTGCTAGCAGACCAGTGGGGATTGTCATCTCAGCGCATCGTTCCTATCACAACTATTCAACAACTAGAATACCAAGCCAGAAACATACATTTTGTTACTAATCATGTATCTACTGAAACTGCTGAACAGTATTTTGGGAATTTAGGTAGTACAATTATAACCTCTAGTAGTTTAGAGGATCGTCAGTGTAAAAATCCTAGGGGCGATACCTCAAGTAGTTATGACGTACAGGATAATAGACACTATTTACATATGTAATATGATACCTTAGCATCCACACTCTGTACGCATGGTTTAATATATATATTAGTTATCTTTAGTATAAAAAAAAAAAGATTTCCTCGTTGTTTGATTCCAACTAGTGTGTTAAGGTTGTTGGAGCCATTGACGTTGTCGCTGACACTGTTCTACCTTCTGCTTTGATGTAAATTAGTAAACACAAGAGGAAACCCACAATATTCTTAATATGCGTCATTTTTTTTCTCAAGAAGGTGAAAAAAAAAGACAGTCTGGTGAAACTAAAAATATGGGAAAAAGCAACCAAGGATTTGCGACCAAAATTGATCTGTCAAAAAAAGCGACCAAAGTTGGTCGCTAAATTGGAGAAAATTATTAAATAATTATTCTAAATACTTTAGCGACCAAGGTTGGTCGCTTTTTGGTCGATAATGTGGTCAAAATGTTGACCGGACTGGTCAGACTTGCTTGGTCAAAGAAATATTAAAATTGGTGACCAACTTTTGTCGCTACAGTGGGACCTAGTTATAAAATTTTAATAATTATATTATTATTTAAAAAAAATTATAAAATATAAATAAACAAAATTTAAAATTAGCGACCAAAGTTGGTCGCTTATGAAAGGGGCAGCAAATAGAGACCAACTTTGGTCCCTAATCTGGGACCCAGTTATAAAATTTTAACAATTATATTATTATTTTAAAAAAATTATAAAATATAAATAAATATAATTTAAAATTAGCGACCAAAGTTGGTCGCTTAAGAAAGGTGAAGTAGATAGAGACCAACTTTGGTCACTAATCTGGGACCCAGTTCTAACGTTTAACAATTATATTTTTATTTTAAATATTATAGAAAATACAAAATAAATCTGATTTAGNTAGTAACACAGGGTCGGGTTATTTTAGGGATTGATACATATATACGGCTATCAAAGTATATATACACACACACACACATACACTTCACTGTAATACTATAACGTATATATAACTTGTTATAATATTTGTTGGTGTGTGTATATATATAACACACACACTTCATGCTGCTTTAACTACATATATAGCATGTTATAGTATATGATAATTTATTCATTATTTGTATTATAATAGAGTTAATAAATTACATTCATTCATCACTAGGTTATAAGTCGATGAATCAATTATAACAGATTAATTGATATAGGTCGAGACGTTTTGTTTTGAATATTCAATGATGCATCTGAGTAGGTTATAAGTCGATGATTCAACAGACACACATGTATATTTGAACATTGTATTTTATTGAGGATTAGGGTTTAGGTTGTCACGACCCAAAGTCCATAAGGTCGTGATGGCGCCGTACATCATTGTCAGGCAAGCCAATCATTAATTAATTGAAACAAATTCCTGTTTATTACATATTAACTACATAAAATCTTGTCGAGTAAAACAATAGTTTGAATATTCCATTTTAGTAATTATATCCCAACACATCCCAGAACCTGGTGTCACAAGTACATGAGCAATTTCTAAGAATTTATACAATCATCACAAAGCTTGTCTGAAATACAAGTTGGAAAAGGAATTAAAAATGAAATAAATACAGCATGAGGGAGACTCTGACAGCTGCGGATCGCCTCCAGATGGTGCGGCTCACCTAAGTCTCCAAACCAGCCATGTCACTATGAAAGTACCTGTGCAATAAAAATGCACAGCAAGTGTAGCATGAGTACAAAAATAACGTGTACTCAGTAAGTCGCCCACCTATTCAGAGAGGTAGTGACGAGAGGTCGAATTAGATCACTAAGGTCCAACAAATAAATTTAACAGCATATGATGAACACGATACCCATATAAAGGTAATAAATCAGCAAACATATATAAGGCACTGAAATCAAAATAAATACTGGAAGTAAATAAACAGTTACTACTTCCTCAGTTTCCTCCAAATATCATAAATAAAAAAATTTCTTCTTTGTTTTTTCCAAAACATCTTAACTAAACCATTACTTCTTTATTTCCCCACCAATATCTTATCACTTCAAAAACCATGAAAACATTTAACAATTCAGCATGCGCATACGGGATAAGGACAACCGGCCTGAGCCATCATAATAATAATCTCTGTGCACTGCCGAGGGCCGAACACCCCGAACCATAATATTTCTTTCAATCTCGCCGCGGCATACGGCCCGCTCCCATGAGAGTGGGGGAAATAACACTCCGCTCGCGGAATGTAAATTGTGAAATGATCACATGAAGTCATGCACAATCATCAGTCCACCCAGATTACGTCGGAAAAGCAAATACTCAAGTAAATGACAAGTTCCTCTTTTAAGAACCACAAAATAGTATTTAAATCCTTTTTCGAAATTCACTTGCCAAGTTTTTTTTTATAATGTTTAATAATATAACCTTATCCAAAAATACAATTGCCCGCGAAGGAAATCAATTCTCTTTAGATGATTAAGAAAATAAACTCTAATCTTCCTTAGTCATTCAATTAAAATTTTGATTACATTAGCAGTCTAATATTACATACAAGATCACATGTACAACAGGTAAGGCATGCTAGTGGGTCCTAGACTACCCGGACATGGCATAACAGTAGCTATGCACGGACTCCCGTCACCTCGTGTGTACGTAGCCTCCGAAGATAATAGCACATACTTAATTAATTCACCTAGGGGGACAATTCCCCCTCACAAAGTTAGAAAGGAGACTTACCTCGCTCCGAAGTCCCATAACCGGCTTCTAAGCCCTTCCGACGACTCCAATGGATGCACAACGCCCCAAAGCTACCAAATAACGGTCAAAGCAATGAAAATTCATCCTAATACTTGCAACAAATTTAAATTATATACTTTCCCAACTTCGCTCGGTGAATTGACCAAGATGCCCTCGGGTCCACGTGTCCCGAAATCCAAAATTTCTCGAAGATATATTCTACCCATAGCCTTATTAACTCAAATATACAATTTACACTAAATTCCATGCTCAATTTCGTGGTTAAAATCCAAATACAAATTCTAGGTTTCTTTAAGATTTTTCCCAATTTTTCCTACAAGTCCTCATGTATAATCCCATGCATATAACTTGTATTTAGATTAAAAACATGAAGAAATTACTTACCTTGACATTGATGATGAATTTCCCCTCTTGAAGACCTCCTAAAATTGCATAAGCCATGAGAAAAATGAGAGAAATGGCCAACAATCTCGGTTTTAAAACATTCTGCCTAGCCTCAATTTCCGCACCTGCGATCCTACCTCCGTACCTGCGCTCCCGCAAGTGCGACCAATCTTCCGCACCTGCGGCTTCCTGAGCTCCAGCCCAAAATCGTACATGCGCCCCATTGTCCGCACCTGCTGCCAAAGCCTCGCAGGTGCGGTCGCACCAAACCCAGCAACTTCAGCTTTTCTCAACTTCAAATATTGATCCGTTAACCACCCGGAATCCACCCGAGGCCCCCGGGACCCCGTCTAATTATACCAAACTGTTCCAAAACATAATGTGGACTTGCTCGAGGCCTCAAATCACATCAAACAATATGGAAACCACGAATCGCACCCAAATCCCAACTTTATGAACTTAAAAATTTCCAACTTCTACATCCGATGCCGAAACCTACCAAATCACGTCCGGTTGACCTCAAATTTTGCATGCAAGTCATATTCGACATTACGGACCTTCTCCAACTTCCGGAATCACATTCCGACCCCGATATCAAAATTTCCACTTCCGGTCGGATTTCTTCAAAAACCTTCAAATTCCTATCTTTAGCCAAATGACTTCAAAATGACCTCCGGACATCCGAATTCACTTCTGATCGCACTCCCAATTCCAGAATCACCATATGAAGCTATTCCTAGACTCGGAATCCCAAGCGGACATGAATATCACTGAAATGCGCTTCAAGCCAAACTTAGGAAATTTTCTTCAAAATACTGACTTCCACCATATACGCCGAAACGCTCCCTGGTTATCCAAACCAGATCCGGACATACGCCCAAGTCCGAAATCATCATACGAACCTGCATGAACCTTCAAATCTTGATTCGAAGGTCGTTTACTCAAAATTTCAATCTTAGTCCATTTCTCCCACTTAAGGCTTCTGAAATGAGAATTTTCTTTCCAAATCAACTCTAAACTTTCCGAAATTCAGTTCCGACCACGCCTACAGGTCATAATACCTGAAACAGAGCTGCTCATGACCCCAAACTGCTGAACGATGCGCTAGAGCGCAAAACGACCGGTCGGGTCGTTACATTCTCCCCCACTTAAACAGATGTTCGTCCTCGAACGTGCTAAGAACTGATATGGAGTTATCTGAAATCACTATTTAACACCTCGAGCACCTGCTCGTGCTACCACAACCCAGTTGAGTACATTAGCTTGATCAAATCGGAAGATTTCTTCTTTTATCCATATAATAAGCCCAGAACCTAGTTCCAACACTTGAAATTTCCTGCCAGACATAGTTCCAATATATAAACACCGTATCAACCACCACACGATATACCAGAACATACTACATACCTTTGCTGAATTAGCACCATGCACCGCAAAATTCATCATCTAACCACAATGACTCTCCCTGAACCTTAATAGCCAAAATTCCACGAATCTGATGCTCTCAATGCACCTCATGATATATATACATACATCCTGCTATAATGCTGATGATACCACCACAACGGAGGAGATGTGTAGAAATTCATACCCAACTGCAGAGTTAACAACTCATTGAATATCTCATCTTGACTAGAATCATCACCTCATTATGAACATGCATAATGGTATTTGTTCCTTAATATGCACTTCACATAACCTTATCGCACTGATCCCTGATCCGATAATCTCGTCTCACCCAGTACGAACTGCTTAGACAAAAAATCACCCCAAACATGACCAAAAACCTCACATGATACCACATCGCGCCGATAGGCCATAACTCGAACATGATAGATAAGAAATGACTCAGGAAGGGACTATTCATTTCACACAACTAACATGAAATTTTCTCAGAAAATAGGAAGTAAAACATAAGAAAAATAAATATATATTAACCCTTCTCATCATCACACTGTTGCGGCGTGCAACCTGATCCAAATAACATACCCGTGGCAGCGTGCCACCCGATCCCATCATAAAACTCACATAAGGAAATATACACGGAGCTGAATTGCTTATTATTACAGATTACTGAATATCGATCATAAGCACGCTAGGTGCATAATACCATCCTGGGGAGACTGATAAAGCCATATGCTTGAAAAACTCAAGCACAACTGAGGTGCGATATGCATATATACTCTGGATCTCAAGAGTTGTCCTGCTCACATAACATCCCCACTATGCGAGACCTCAACACATAGGAAATTATCAAGCCGTTCCATAACTCACACGGCACAATCATAATATTACCTGAATTTGATGAAGACGGAACAACACCTGATATCCCAACACCCCTCCTTGAGGAGCGCTATATTGAAATGAACATATCTGCCTCGCATGAAGCCCATAATCATATCTAAATCCATCCACAAGCATCGAGTCTACCTTGCTCGCACCAACTAGGCCAATAGCCTCACCTGGGTCCATATTAACCCACTTCCTCTCATAATACCCAAGAACAACCATCATAGCCGGGACAAACACCCCACAATCCAGAACCAAATAAATTGAACGCCTTCCAGGTATAAATTCTCAAATAAACAATATTGCACTTCCTTATACTCAGTCCAAATCTTCAATCCATTAAGTGAATACATGACACACTTATACAATCTTTTCGTGGTCATGCTTCCACGACCTTCCACACAAGGCAACAAGTCTGCCCATCCATAATACCGACCACACTAAGGCCACAAAACACATCAAGAACTCATGACCAGGGTACAAAGCCTCTTTCACCGAATATCGATCTCAGGTGACACTGAAGATAACACCAGCTTACTCTGAACTTTCAAATCACTTTTATTGCTCATCCGAGCTCATGACATCCTCGTCAACACCGAATCGCATTCTCGATTTTCACTCCCAATTACATACTGCTTACCGCACCTAACATGCCAATATGAGATAGCGCAAGAATTCCATCATAACTTCTGAACCACTAATAGGGTGAACACTTCATCACATAGAAACCTTTTACTTACCTAAATTCAAGAGAACAACCACAACACACGGGTAAATTCCCACAATCACAATACATGCAAATCCTTAAGTAGTGGTCTGAACCACCATAACCCTTCCGGGATCTTCCTACACTTGACAGGCCATAATACTTGAATGCTTCCAAATAGAAACCCATTTCGACGGCTGAATTGACTCGCATACACCGGCACAAACCACATGCATAACTTAATCACATCGAAGGAACTGATCACTGCCGTACGTGTGCCATTCCAACCATGGCTAATCAATCTATCTTCTTTTAATCATTCTTAACTGCCTCAGAACTAATAGTAACCCCATTCAACTCATAGCAACTTAATCCTCACTTATCCCGAGTGGCCTTGATTCACGAGACCATCTCAGTCTCACAACCCGTCTCATACCCTCCTGACAATCTTCCTACGCCCCGGAGTTTACTTCTCTCACTCCTCTAATACTATCCTGCATGCTGAAATATATCATAGAATATTCCAACCATCTTCCTCTTTCTCAGAAATTACTCTGCAAAAGCTCGATTCTCGATCATACTACTGCCTGAAACCCTTAAACATCGCGTTCTTAACTTTTGAACTCACTAGGACCGCTATTGAGAGTCATCCACTCTGACTGGCCCCCAATACAATCAACTCCAAGGCTCTTCTAGCCTATGAACACCCTTTTCCTCGAAGGACGTGACTGAGTTACTACCCTTACAACTCGCCTACGCATTAAGCATAAACTCTGAATCTTCCAAAGCCTAGCCCTGGCCCGACCGGGCCAACTTTTGCACACATTCATCAAATCCCATGCACAATCACCATTTTACTCCTTTTCCTTAGCTGTGATAACTTGCCGTCATGCCGAAAATCCGCAACCCCATGAGAGACAATCCTGCAACCCAACTACAGATGGTGGGACTCCCCCACTTAGCCCGAAGCTACTCCTTCCACCACTCTAGACCATGCCGAGATCTTTTCTCCTTTGATAATACGATCTTGCTTAACCAGTCCGTCCAATTCTTCCAAATTTTCTTGCCAACACTCCCTAAATACTTAAATTCTCTAGAATCATTCACACATTCTGCCTCCTACCGAATGGCCACTAGAAACCCTCACAGAGACCTGCCAACCATGCCACCGCTAACCTATTCACAGGAGATAACCCACCTCTAGAAATCACCAACTGAAACCTTCCAATGACTCCGTACTGCACACCCTCCACAATATCAATATCCCATCCTAAGCATGTTCCCATTCGCCAACTTTACTTGTCCGTCCCCTCCTCATGGACATCCATTAAATGCGCAAAAATATCTTCAAATTCCAAGCTATGCTGTCGCTTCCCCACTTTGCGACTGCTCGACTTCCGCTTCTTACACCTGGCCTCCTAGAAATGGAACCACCTCCTAGCCTCACTTCAGGATCATTCTCTGTAGCTCAAAACCAGCAGATCACCACGACTTCATGCTCTCCGAAGATCATCTTTCTCTAGCTGCCATCATTATCCAAACTTATCACGTACTGAACTACCACACCTTACGGTCTCTGCCAATCGCATTCTTCAATACTTCTTCCCAATACTCTGACGCCATGCAACCGAAGAAACCATAGCACCGACAAGCTTAACACATTCCATTCGATCAATGACGATGACTTCACGTCACCGGTGCATATCCCACCTCACTTCAAGATACCAAGTCTTACTACTTTATCAACCCTAACCGGACCAATCATAATCCAATTTCCTTTCCTCTGCCGGAACTAAAATACCGAAATCTCAAAATTACACTCTGAGAAGACCTCCCTTCAAACCATTCATCACCCTCAACATACGGGTAAGCATTCTATCATCATATCAACATCGCACGATAACCAATCGCAAGCACCATCACTACCTGATCATAGCCTTAAGGCTCTCAGAAACACAGCTATTGAGATGAAACAACATATTATTCTTTTGCAGGGCCATAACAACAGCCCCAACCAATTACACATGGAAATATCTCGAATTATATCCGTAGCACCATTTCAATTTCTCAAATTTCCTGATTGATAGCAAGCACTTCGCGACGCGTAAGATTGAGTAAGAATGAACATAGGCATAAGCCTCAAAGGAATCGAATCGCACGATGAGGAATCAAGAAGGGAAGTACTCCTAACAGCCCTGTAGCCTCTCGAAGATAAGTACAGACGTCTCCGTACTGATTCGCAAGACTCTACTAGACTTGTTCATGACTCGTGAGACCTACGGGAACCTAGCGCTCTGATACCATGTTGTCAAGACCCAAATTCCACAAGGTCGTGACGGCGCCAGACATCGTTGTCAGGCAATTCAATCATTAATTAATTGAAAGAAATTCCTGTTTTAACATTTATGAAAAAAAGCATTTCCTTTCACTTTATTACATATTAACTAAATAAAATCTTGTCGAGTAAAAAAATAGTTTGAATATTCCATTTTAGCAATTATATCCCAACACATCCCAGAACCCGGTGTCACAAGTACATGAGCAATTTCTAAGAACTTATACAATCATCACAAAGCTTGTCCGAAATACAAGTTGGACAAGGAATTTAAAATGAAATAAATACAACATGAGGGAGACTCTGACAACAGCGGATCGCCTCCGGATGGTGCGGCTTACCTAAGTCTCCAAACCAGCCATGTCAATATGAAAGTACCTGTGCTATAAAAATGCACAGCAAGTGTAGTATGAGTACAAAAATAATGTGTACTCAGTAAGTCGCCCGCCTAACCTCAGAGAGGTAGTGACGAGAGGTCGAATTAGACACTCACTAAGGTCCAACAAATAAATTTAACAGCATATGATGAACACGGTAGCCATGTAAAGGTAATAAAGCAGCAAACATAATACGACACTGAAATCCAAATAAATACTGGAAGTAAATAAACAGTTACTACTTCCTCATTTTTACCCAAATATCTTAAATAAGCAAATTTCTTCTTTGTTTTCCCCAAATATCTTAACTAAACCATTAATTTTTTGTTTTCCCCCAAATATCTTATCACTATAAAAACCATGAAAACATTTAACAATTCAGCATGCACATACGGGATAAGGACAACCGGCCTGAGCCATCATAATAATCATCTCTGTGCACTGCCGAGAGTCGAACGGCCGAACCGTAATATTTCTTTCAATCTCTACGTGGCATACAACCCGCTCCCATGAGAGTGGGGGAAATAACACTCCGCTCGCAGAATGTAAATTGCGAAACGGTCACATGCAGTCATGCACAATCACTCAGTCCACCCCGACTACATCGGGAAAGCAAATACTCAAGTAAATGACAGATTCCTCTTTTAAAAACCACAAAATAGTATTTAAATCCTTTTTCGAAATTCACTTGCCAAGTTTTTTTATAATGTTTAATAATATAACCTTATCCGGAAATACAATTACCCGCGAAGGAAATCAATTCTCTTTAGATGATTAAGAAAATAAACTCTAATCTTCCTTAGTCATTCAATTAAAATTTTGATTACATTAGCAGTCTAATATTACAGACAAGATCACATGTACAACAGGTAAGGCATGCTAGTGGGTCCTAGACTACTCGGACATGGCATAATAGTAGCTACGCACGGACTCCCGTCACCTCGTGCGTACGTAGTCCCCGAAGATAATAGCACATACTTAATTAATTCACCTAGGGGGACAAATCTCCCTCACAAAGTTAGAAAGGAGACTTACCTCGCTCCGAAGTCCCATAACCGGCTTCCAAGCCCTTCGACGAATCCAATGGATGCACAACGCCCCAAAGCTACCAAATAATGGGCAAAGCAATGAAAATTCATCCTAATACTTGCAACAAATTCAAATTATATACTTTCCCAACTCCGCTCGGTGAATTGACCAAGATGCCCTCGGGCCCACGTGCCCGGAAATCCGAAATTTCTCGAAGATATATTGTACCCATAGCCTTATTAACTCAAATATACAATTTACACTAAATTCCATGCTCAATATCATGGTTAAAATCCAAATACAAATTCTAGGTTTCTTTAAGATTTTTCCAAATTTTTCCTACAAGTCCTCATGTATAATCCCATGCATATAACTTGTATTTAGCTTAAAAATATGAAGAAATTACTTACCTTGAAATTGATGATGAATTTCCCTTCTTGAAGCCCTCCTAAAAATCGCCTAAGCCATGAGAAAAATGAGAGAAATGGCCAACAATCTCGGTTTTAAAACATTCTGCCCAGCCTCATTTCCGCACCTGCGATCCTACCTCCGCACCTGCGCTCCGGTAGGTGCGACCAATCTCCCGCACCTGCGGCTTCCTCATCTCCAGCCCAAAATCACAACTGCGCCCCATTGTCCGCACCTGCGGCTAAAGCCTCGCAGGTGCGGTCGCACTAGACACCAAAAACTTCAGCTTTTCTCAACTTCAAATATTGATCCGTTAACCACCCGGAATCCACCCGAGGCCCCCGGGACCCCGTCCAATTATACCAACCTGTTCCAAAATATAATGCGGACTTGCTCAAGGCCTCACATCACATTAAACAACATCGAAACCATGAGTCGCACCCAAATCCCAAATTTATGAACTTAGAAATTTCCAACTTCTACATCCGATGCCGAAACCTATCAAATCACGTCTGATTGACCTCAAATTTTGCACGCAAGTCATATTCAACATTACAGACCTGCTCCAACTTCCGAAATCTCATTGCGACCCCGATATCAAAATTTGCACTTCCGGTCGGATTTCTCCAAAAACCTTCAAATTCCTATCTTTAGCTAAATGACTTCAAAATGACCTCCGGACATCCGAATTCACTTCCGATCGCGCTCCCAATTCCAGAATCACCATACAAAGCTATTCCCAGATTCGGAATCCCAAGAAAACATCAATATCACTGAAATGCGCTTCAAGCCAAACTTAGGAAATTTTATTCAAAATACTGACTTCCGCCATATACGTCGAAACGCTCCCGGGTTATCCAAAATCCGATCCGGACATACGCCCAAGTCCAAAATCATCATACGAACCTGCAGGAACCCACAAATCCTGATTCGGAGGTCTTTTACTCAAAATTCCAATCTTAGTCCATTTCTCCTACTTAAGGCTTCTGAAATGAGAATTTTCTTTCCAAATCAACTCTAAACTTTCCGAAATTCAGTTCCGACCATGCCTACAAGTCATAATACCTGAAATTGGACTGCTCATGACCCCAAACTGCTGAATGACGCGCTAGAGCTCAAAACGACCGGTCGGGTCGTTTCATAGGTCTTGTTTTAATTAGTTTTGTTAATTAATTTTATTAACTAATTAGTTTAATTAGTGTTGAATTGAAATTTTAGGATATGAATTGAACTTTTAGGATATGAATTGGACTTTTAGTTTATGTATTTAAATTTTAGTTTATAAATTCAAAGTTTTGGATATGGATTGAAATTTTAGGATATGAATTGAACCTTTAGGATATGAATTGAACTTTTAGGATATGAATTAAAATTTTAGGATATGAATTGAACCCTTAGGATATGAATTGAACTTTTAAGATATGAATTAAAATTTTAGGATATGATTTGAGCCTTTAGGATATGAATTGAACTTTTAGGATATGAATTGCACTTTTAGTTTATGTATTGGAATTTTAGTTTATAAATTGAAATTTTATGATATGAATTGAACATTTAATTTATGAATTGAACCTTTTTTATATGAATTGAATTTTTTGTGTATGAATTGAGACTTTAGGATATGAATTGAACTTTTAGGATATGAATTGGACTTTTAGTTTATGTATTTGAATTTTAGTTTATAAATTAAAAGTTTTGGATATGAATTGAAATTTTAGGATATGAATTGAACTTTTAGGATATGAATTGAGCCTTTAGGATATGAATTGAACTTTTAGGTTATGAATTGAAATTTTAGGATATGAATTAAACCTTTAGGATATGAATTGAGCCTTTAGGATATGAGTTGAACTTTTAAGATATGAATTGAACCTTTAGGATATGATTTGAGACTTTAGGATATGAATTGAACTTTTAGGATATGAATTGGACTTTTAGTTTATGTATTGGAATTTTAGTTTATAAATTGAAATTTTATGATATAAATTGAACATTTAATTTATGAATTGAACCTTTTTGCTATGAATTGAACCATTTTGATATGAATTGGACCTTTTTGATATGAATTGAACCTTTTTTATATGAATTGAAATTTTTGTGTATGAATTGAAATTTTAGGATATGAATTGAACATTTAATTTATGAATTGAACATTTTTGCTATGAATTGAACCTTTTTGATATGAATTGAACCTTTTTGTATATGAATTGAACTTTTAGGATATGAATTGAACCTTTAGGATATGAATTGAGCCTTTAGGATGTGAATTGAACTTTTAGGATATGAATTGAAATTTTAGGATATGAATTGAGCCTTTAGGATATGAATTGAACTTTTAGGATATGAATTAGACTTTTAGTTTATGTATTGGAATTTTAGTTTATAAATTGAAATTTTAAGATATGAATTGAACATTTAATTTATGAATTGAACCTTTTTGCTATGAATTGAACCTTTTTGACATGAATTGAACCTTTTTTATATGAATTGAAATTTTTGTGTATGAATTGAAATTTTAGGATATGAATTGAAATTTTAGGATATGAATTGAACTTTTAGGATATGAGTTGAACATTTAGGATATGAAATTAATTAATTAAAAAAAGATTAAGATATGAATTAACTAAATTAATTTGTTCTTGTTTTATTTGTATAGATGGAACATCGTACTTGGATGTACAATAGGAATTATTCTAATCGGCGAGGATTGTGGGAGGATTTTGTAGAAGGGGTTGATGACTTCTTTAGATGTGCAATGGAATTTCCACCATACCAAAGTGAAGGATTAATTAGGTGCCTTTGCGTTAGGTGCGACTGTATGAGGTTTGGAAAACCGGAGGAAGTTAGACTTCATCTTTATAGGAAGGGGTTTATAGCGAATTACTTTGTGTGGACTAATCATGGAGAGGTCAATGGTAGAAATGGGAGATTTCATAACATGGTTGCGGGTGAAAGTAGTAGGTCGGTGGAGAATACAAAAATCGTGATTCTAGAATTCATGATATGGTTGCAGATGCTTTTGGGATGCAATTTGGAGGTGAGCCCAATGAAAATGTTGAACAAACTCCTAATGATGACGCAAAACATTTTTTTGAACTGTTAGAGGAAGCTATTCATCCATTAAAGGAAGGAAGTCCGCACACTGAGCTGTTTGTTGCAGTTAGATTACTAAGTATAAAATCTGATTGGAATATTTCTCAAGCAGCCATGGACTCTTTCATTGACCTTATGAGTGAACTAGTTGACCCTGATATCAACTTACCTGGTTATTTCTATAAGGCAAAGAGATTGGTTTCTAAGTTAGGACTTTCATCAATGAGAATTGATTGTTGTGAAGATGGTTGCATGTTATATTATAAAGATGATGCAACTTTGAACAGTTGTAAATTTTGCGACAAGCCTCATTTCAAGAGGCTTTCCAGCGGGAATATAGTCTCTATCAAGGCGAAGCATTATTTACCTCTTATACCTAGGTTAAAGAGGTTATATTCTTCGATGAGTTCTACTTCTCCTATGAGATGGCACTTTGAAAATAGAAGACCGCCTGGTGTTATGTGTCATCCTTCAGATGGAGAAGCTTGGAAGCACTTTGATAGGACATATCCAGATTTTGCTAGTGAACCAAGGAACATTCGATTAGGTTTGTGTGCTGATGGATTCACGCCTTTTTTTGTATCTACGACACCATATTCATGTTGGCATGTCTTTCTTACACCTCATTATCTACGACTCGAGTTTTGCATGACTAGTCCATATATATTCTTAAATTGTATTATCCTGGTCCACGTAATCCAAAAAGTTTGATTGATGTATATTTGCAACCTTTGATTGATGAGCTAAAACAACTGTGGTACGATGGTGTTGAAACATATGACATATCAATCAAGCAGAATTTCAATTTGCATGCTAATTTAATGTGGACTGCGTATGGAATGTTGTCTGGGTAGATGAATGCTGGTAAGCTAGCTTGTCCTTACTGCATGGAAAATAGTAAAGCGTTCACTTTCAAACATGGCCGAAAGCAATCAGGGTTTGATTGTCATCGTCAATTCTTACCTCTTGATCATGAGTTTAGAAGGATGAAAAATGCATTCAAAAAGAATAAAATGGAGTATGATTCTCCACCTCCGATACTATCAGGTGAGAAAATTTGGGAGAGGGTCCAGAACTTTAGTAAAGTTACTGAAACTCCACCTTATAGATTCCTCAGATACGACATTACTCATAATTGGACGAAAAAAAGTATATAATTTGGGAGTTGCCTTATTGGAAGGATAATCTTCTCTGTCACAACCTTGATGTCATGCATATTGAGAAGAATTATTTTGACTATTTGTTCAACACAGTGATGGATGTTAAAGGTAAGACAAAGGATAACCCAAGGCTAGAATGGACTTACAAGAATATTGCAGGCAACCCGAATTATACTTGCATACATAAAATAATGGTAAGATATTCAAGCCCAAAGCAAGTTACACATTCACTTTGGAAGAAAGACGACAAATTTGTGATTGGGTAACGAAATTGAATATGCCTGAGGGTTATGCGTCGAGTCATGAAAAAAAAGTTGATATGGAGGTAGGTAAGTTGATCCATTTGAAAAGTCACGACTGTCATATTTTCATGGAGATCTTAGTGCCTATTGCATTTTGTGGTTTTCCTGAAAGAATATGGAAACCCATCACAGAGATTAGTTTATTTTTCAAAGACTTGTGTTCTTCCACATTAAGGGAAGAAAACCTACTCTAGATGGATCAGAACATTCATGTAACATCTACTAAGATGGAAAAGATATTTCCATTTGGTTTTTTTGATGTGATGGAACACCTTCCAATCCACCTTGTACACGAGGCACGACTTGGAGGGCATGTTCAATACAGATGGATGTATCCCTTTGAGAGGTAATATTATAAGTTTCATGTAATTTTCTGTTTTATGTGAATGTTCTTGGCTAACCTGAAATTATGTAGGAAAATTGGAAAATGCAAACAATTTGTTAAGCAGAGGAATAGGATTGAAGGATCTATATGCGAAGCTTATCTTGCAAAGGAAACTTCTCATTTTTGCTCTTATTATTTTGAGAGTAAGGTGAGATGTGCTAGGAATAGGCCCAATAGGAACACGGTCGAATGTGTGAATGATCCATTATATCCGCCTATGTCCATATTCAATCAACCAGGCCGATGTTCTAAGGATGTTAGAAAGAGAAGTTTGAGTGATATGGAGTACAAGTCAGCTACACTTCATGTGTTACTAAATTGTCCCGAAGTTGTATCATTTCTCAACTAAGTATTGATTTAGTAGTTATCAAAATATAAAATTTAATGTGATTACATCTCAATGCAACTACTAAAAATATTTGATGTGTCACAGTCACTTCGTAGGTCAATTTGGCCATGATGCTGTGTATACAGGATTTGATACATGGTTCAAATAATTTGTAAGTTTATCCTTATAATATTCTAATACCATGTAGGTAAACAATGTTTGGAAGTTACGCTAACTTATGAATTGTTTTAACAATATGTAGGTACGTGATCTAAATAATGGTGTAAATCAATTTTTGAAAGATATATCTTGGGGACCTGGGCTTCAGGTCACAACAATGTCTAAGTACGTTGTGAATAGTTATAAGTTTCATACAGAGGATTGCTCTAAAAATAAAAATAGCAACAACAGCGGTGTGTGGGTTCAAGGAGGTGATGGCAACCAAGTTGGAGATATTGATTATTATGGTGTGCTCAAAGAAATAATTGAACTAGAATATGCAGGTTGGCCATATAAGAAATTGATACTCTTTAGATGCAAGTGGTTTAACTCACATCCAATAAGAGGTACAAGAGTACACAACCAATACAAATAATTAATCATACGAGGGAGTATGATTGCTATGATCCTTTCATAATTGCACATAATGTTAGGCAAGTGTATTATTCTCCTTATCCATTGCGGCGGAATAAGTCCGATTGGTGGGTTGTAATTAAAAATAATCCTGTAGGTAGGGTGGAAATCAAGAATGTGTTAGATGTCGATTATCAAAACGATATCTCCAGTGTTCACCAAATAGTGGACGAACTTTTAGAAAATGATTTGGAACATCCTGCACACATATTGGAAGAAGTTGATATAGATGAAGTAACAATTATAGAAAATGAGGAAGTAGAATCAACTGATGAAGCTCAAACTAGTGAGGAAGAAGAATTCTCGGACGAGGAACAATACGTCGATGAGCTTTAAAAAGTTGGTTTCTTTAATAACTCTCGTTTTATAGCTAGTTTCTTATATGTTTCAATCTAACTATGTATTATATATACTTTGAATTAGACAATAGAATCGGTTTTCGAATGGGCTTGTAATAAGTGTTAACTTAGTTTTGTTAGTTTAATATATTAGTTCTATTGAACTTTATACTTTGTTGGTTTTAATGTTGTGTTATTGTTGTTGTTGTTGTGTTGTTGTTGGTTTAATTGTTGGTATTGTTGTTGTTTTTGCTTGTAATAGCAAATTTGGTATGCTGACAGGTGGTGTAGCTGCCAAAACAGGTAGTTTCTGCCAAAATTATACCCGAAAAATTCTATTAAAATTTTTTTTTCTGGGAAATAGCGACCAAGGTTGGTCGCTAATTAACCCATATTTCCTAAAAAGCGACCTTTGGTCTCTATTCTGTTAAAAAAACAAAAATTTTGGGAATTAGCGACCAATTTTGGTCGCTTATGTATAAAAAAATTAAATTCTATAAATTAGCGACCAATTGTGGTCGCTTATATTTAAAAAAATTAAAAAAAAGCGACCAACTTTGGTCGCTATATTCCAGATTTAAAAATATAATATTTGATTTATAGACCAAAGTTGGTCGCTATATTTTGAATAATAATAAATAAAAAAAAACGTAATTTAACTATAGAGACCAACTTTGGTCGCTAAATTTATATTATTAAAATATTAAAGCGGCCAAAGTTGGTCGCTATATTTATACCCGGAATATTTTGTCCTTTTACCTTAGAGACCAAAGTTGGTCGCTAAACTTTGGTCCCTAATGTAAAGGGACCAACAAAATAGCGATCAAGCCATGTTGGACTCATTTTGGTCGCTTTTTCACTGTTTAGCGATCATCTTTGATCGTTTTTTTCCGAATTTTTAGTAGTGTGAACTAAGCTCCCGTTATGCGCGTGGTACGGAAAAGGGCCTGACAAAGTGAAGGTAGAATGAAAATACGCACTAGAACTGAAAATACACAAAATATTGATAGAGAGAAGCTGAGAAAATTAAGAATGGAGATGAGAAGACATTGAATACAAACAACCAAAATGCATGGTTACAATACGTACTGTAACCTTACCTTTAAAACAACCAATTTACATGCACCAAGCACATGCCATCACTCGACAGCTAGGTCCCACACGGAATTAAACGAGTTTTGACGTAACTGATAAAGTTGCTACCATGTGATGACCAAAAGGTTACGTGAGTTTGATCCATGTAAATAGCTAGCCTTTTATAAAAATGTAGGGTAAGGTTGCTTACAATAGATCCTTGTGATCCTGCCCTTCCTCGAACCCCGCACATAGCGAAAGCTTAGTCTACCGGACTGTCATTTAAAGTGGACCCACAAATAAGTGATATGGCATGCCACTTGAGCAATGAGAGCGATTTTTCCTGGTGGGACAACAGATGGGTCCCACCTGAAAACATTATTAGGATTAAAGCTGTGTAAATTTTGTATTAATATTTATTTGAACCCACTTGACAAATACTATTTTACTACTAATGTTATATACTTCTAAGATTGAACCGGCTTGCACAAAATTCTGAGTCCGCCACTGAGTATGGATATCCATTTTATATGTGGCTTCTTGAATGTGATCATTTTGGAAGAATTTCTAGTCTCCTAAACTTGAGGAATCCCCAATATGAGTCTTTGCAAATATAAAAGTTAAATCCATTAATTATTCATTTTTTAAGCTGATAATATGAATCTTATTCAAATTTTACTCATTTTTAAAAAATTAATTATTCAAACTCATTTTTTAGTAGATAAAAAATATGAATCTTATAGATTACCAATTTCTGCTCTTGTATAGTAGTTCCATTCTTTCCCCACCCAATAATTCAATAACGATTCCTTTTCGAGTAATTACAAAAGGAATCGAGTCCCTGACCAATAAAATGATACTCTATCCGAATTTATGTATGACTCGATACAAAATATAAGAAAAATTTTTAATATTAAAAGTTTTGGTCTAAAATAAATCATAGATACACTACAATAATATAGGTATAGCTATAGAATCTCAGTTGTGGATTTAAAAATCGTGGCTACTACCTAACAATAGCTAGAAAAATTAAAATTTCATTGCTACTTACCAAATTGTAAAATTTCATAGCTACAAATATTCATTTTGTGTGGCTGCAAACTAATTTATTAGGGTAAAGTAGAAATTCTATGAATAAATTATTTCTAAATAAGAAAATATAATAAGTATTGTTTTGGCACTGAGGGAAAAAGTCGGCACTGAATAAATTGAGACGGAAAGAGTATTATATACGGGTAAGGAGTAAAAGTTTTTTCAATGTAAAATAAGGTGTAAGCAAGCTTCCACCTCATCAGTAAATACAATAACATGCGACAATAACATATCCAGTATATATATTTTCATAGTGTGAGGTTTGAGAAAGGTAACGTATATGCAGATCTAGTCTATGTTCTTGCAAAAGTAGAGAGATTTTTTCCGATAAATCTTCGAAATATACGGGGTAAATACCTCCCCAAAAACTAGAACCATATACTTGCATCATCCTTCAACACAACATTGAACTATGTATGAGAAAATATTGAGAGACGAAAAAGTTAATTACCATTTTGCTATACACAGGATGTGGAATTATAATAGATAGCTTGGGGTTCAACATTTTGCATAAAAAAGACATGCATGCATGTGAAATCACAGAAGGTAGCATTTTGTTCAATTAGTTCAATTTGTTTTAATTTATCTGATGGTGAACTGAAACTGTTTTGTATACATATGCATATAAACTTCTCTTGTTAGGGGCTCGTATTCGTGCAAGATTCTTTTTTTAGTTTCACATCCGGTGTCCGATTCACGTCAGAAAGTCTCACACTGAGGATAAATTGTTACTAACAAAGGTGATTTTATATCCAATACTCGAACCGATATCTTTGATTAAGGATGATGAACTATTTACCATTCTATCACAACCTTTATCTGTTAGGCAAGAATCTTAAGATAAAGATACTACTTGTTTTTTTTTTTTTTTAAGATAAAGATATAAATATTATTTGATTCTTTATATTACTTCTCCAAAATGACTCGTCTTTGGTTATTTATTTACTTTTAAGAAAATAGGAGTGAAAGATCAAATTATCCTAACGTTACAAATTCCAACACAAGCTTAGAAAAAAATTTAAGTTATATGCACGGATATATTTTAACTACTTAAAATGGTTATAATTAATCTATTTTTCCACATTACCTTATCAAATTGCTATGAGATTTGTTATTCTGAGTCAAATTGACCTGATAGTATAAACAAATTTATACACAATCAGTACACAAAACTTAAGCTCGATATTAAACAATAAATTTTACACTAGACTAATACATTATTCAACTATTGATAATAAATATTTTCAGGATATGTAAAAAAAGAACCTGGATATGAAATTTGAAGAGTGTGACCTACTATTTAACTCAAAAGTCTTATTTGCATAGAAATTTCACCAGTCATTGGAGATTTGAAGAATCTGCATTAATCTTTGTAAAGTTCATATTCTCTTTTACTCATTTTCATCGTACTCGCTAATGTAATATGAAGGATAATATAAACTGATGTTTTCAGATAACTAAATTAATTTTGCATCAGCAAAATAAGTTATATAACATGTAACTATTTATAACGAACATAATTTAATAACATAAAAAAACAAAGTAAAAACCTTGTGATAACAGGTTAAGCAAAACTCTTTTACATTGCATTAGATCTTTTGAAACTTGTGGGATTTCAACAATTGAGTTTAAGTAATTACAGGTAAGTACTTATGATAAATTTCACAAGTTAATTAGTTAGCATGCGACCATCATATTAATATTTACCTCGAAATAAGAGTAACAATTGAATTTGTAATGTAGTTATAATGATATGTAATCTGATTCAATGCCAATTAATAAATGGCTAAATAGGAAAAGGAATTAAACAATTAAAATGGATCAAACTAGTATAATAGCTAGTTATCGACCCCGATCTAAATTAGACTCGAGGTCAACTGCCAGGAACAGTAAGAGCAGCAATAATAATATGAACAATAAGAACTATAAAGAGTTAAGAGCGAATAAAAGAGCGGGATGCTTTGTATTTCTCAGTAATGACGCAAGTGGTAAGTGCGTATGATGATAATATATTTTTTACAAATGAACATGATTCCTCTTTATATAGTAGAGGAATCCTAAACAAGGTATGACTCTAATCTCGGAAGTAAAAATACATGATTGATACCATTAACCATTGATGGTTCTAACGGTTCTGAGATTCTCGCCGAGATTGGTGGTCGATCGCGGATATCTCGTGATTCTGTTACCGTGGTGTCGATTTAGCCTGATCTTGATCCCTTAGTCTTCATATTCTCTGAGCCCGAACTTGCTTCGATATCGGCTCATTCTCGAGACATACCCTCGAACCTGTAGAATCAGGTATCCTCGATTTTTATCGTATACAGATAGTCCCCGCATTTCTTAGAATGAAATGATCAGAAATGACTTGAGCCCCGATTTTTCGATACCTCGACCATGATGTCATCCTTGTATTGGTAAAAAAGAGTTTCACAACGTAAGCGAACTTTTGACAACTCAACTAGTTATGTGGGCACAGGAGAAAGCGACAACTGGATGTGATTCTTTGAAGAGGTACAGAACAAAGAGGCACGATTCAATAAACCCTCAATCTTATCAGCCACGAGAAACTCAACCTGATCAAAACAGGGAAGAGACATGGTCAGAATGAATCTGGACAATGCTACGAGCAAATTCAAGAACCCACAATTGATTACTCGTACGTTATGTAATCGTACCCTAATTACCGTTATTCTTTTTAACGCCTCATTAATGTCATAATTAGTCATTAATGGGGAAACTATAGCAAGAGTTGNCAGAAAGATCCAATAATAACAATGGTGATAATGATCAAACGGTGGAAAAAGATCGTGTAAAGCAAATGATTGCAGAGTATGTGAGCCAAGCTTTGCAAGAATTTGCGGAGGGAATACCGGCAGCGTTACCTACACCACCGACGCCACCCCCCAATAATACCATCACCATGGAAAATCCTCAATTTGGGTTGGCAAACATAGGAAGAGGAGTTACTCCTACTGAATCTCTCGAAGCGAGACCAGGTACATCTAATAACTCTGAATTATAAAATTTACTGCTAACCATGAAGAAACAGATGAAGGAGCAGAAAGATCGCATGGAACAAATTCCCGGAGTACCACCTATTATCAAAGTCATTGATGTTGATAGGTATTCTCAACAACCTTGGAAGCGAAGTGCAGCACCTTTGTCTATACCCAAGAAGTTTAAAATGCCTGACGTTCCCAAATATGATGGAACAACTGACCCACGTGATCATGTGGCTGCTTTCACTACTGGAGTAAAAGGCAACGACTTAACAAAATGAGATATTGAATCAGTCCTTGTCAAAAAATTTGAGGAAATACTTACCAAAGGAGCCCTAACCTGATATTCTCTTATCCCTGAAAATTCTATTGACTCTTTTGCTGAGCTGGCAGATTCATTTATAAAAGCACACGCTGGTGCACCAAAAGTTGAGAAAAGTATGGAAGACATATTCAAAATAAAACAAGGAGAAACGGAACTACTCCGTGAGTTTGTGGACAGGTTTCACAGAGAAAGAATGCAGTTACCCAGGGTGCCTGATAATTGGGCAGCCATGGCATTCGCAAGCAACCTAAACGATAAAAGCTCAAAAGCAACGAGACAACTTAAGGAAAGTCTAAGAGAATTCCTTGCTACAACATGGAACGATTTATATAACATGTATAGTACTAAACTTAGAACTGAAGAAGATATCATTGCTCGTTCGAGAGATGAAGATCATTCCAGATCTAGACGTCCAAAATTAGACAGAAGATTAGGTAAAACAGGTATGATCCTTACTTAGGACCCTGGGGATGTGATATTCGTCCCAGGTTCTAAAACACTAGGTCAAACTATAGACCACAAGGAAGAGACGTCGTCTCATCCTCGTCTAGATCCAGAAAAGATCGAGATGAACAACCTAGAGGTAATACTCGAATTGGGGATCATACCTTTAATGTAAGTACTGCTGAACTTGTCTCAATATTGAGGAACATGGGAGACAAGGTTAAGTGGCCCAAAGAGATGCGATCAAATCCAAATAGAAGGAACCCAGATCACTGGTGTGAATTTCATAACGATCATGGGCACAAAACTGCGGATTGCAGATTTTTACAAGGTGAGGTAGAAAATTTATTGAAACAGGGCTATTTAACAGAATTGTTTAGTGATAAAGGTAAACAAGCATATATGAGGAACATGCAGGAGCCCCCAAAGCCTCCTTCTCCAAAACGAACCGTCAATGTGATACACGGNAACGGAGTGGTCTGCAAAACAACCACAAAGTTCACAATTACACATGGAAAACGGGTTCGTGAAAATCTGGAAGAGGACGATATAACCTTAGATGATGCAGATATCGGCGGATTAATGCTTCCTCACAATGATGCTCTGGTAATATCTTTACTTGTTCATGACACTAACGTAAAAGAGTGTTGATTGATGCAGGGAGTTCAGTCGATATCATTTTGCTAAGAGTCGTGGAAGAAATGCTATTGGAGAATCAAGTAATCCCAAGGGCATGAGCCATATCAGGGTTTGATAACTCTACGGTTATAACAAAAGGAGAAATTGAGCTTAACACCTATGCTGAGGGGGTGATCAAAAAGTACGAGGTTCCAAGTCATCGATACTGACATGGGTTACAACGTAATCGTGGGAAGGCCATGGATCCACGACATGAAAGCAATACCCTCCACCTTGCATAAGGTAATTAAATTCCCCTCTGAATGGGGGATTCAGCAAATTAGAGGTGATCAGCAAACCGCAGGAAATATAAACTCCGTGGTTCACTACAATAAGAAAATAGAGGTGGAAGAATCACGAGATAAGGGAATCTCTCAAGCGGGTAACACCGCCCAAACAGGCATGGAAGAAATCACTACCCAAATAGTTACGGAAGGTATTATTGTTGAAATAGGTACGAAAGAAAATACTATGAGAATGTGAATCAAGTTACCACGGAAGGTGCATTAGACCACAGGAATGCAGATTCCTGACCGGATGTCATTCATGAACCGGAGGAAGATGAGCACATCAAAACAACTACGGAAGAGCTCGAAGCTGTTCCATTGTCTGAACAAAAGCCTAGNGAAGTGATGACTCATAAAGTAAATGAAGATCTATCCTTCGTACTTGTTAAGCAGAAGAAAAGAAATCAAGGACCATTCAAGAACCAAGTGATCGACGAAGAGGTACAAAAACTCTTGAAGATTGGTTCGATACGAGAGGTAACGTACTCTAACTGGAAAGCAAACACCGTGGTAGTACCTAAAAATAATGGCAAATGGAGAGTATGCGTAGATTATACTGACTTAAATAAAGCATGCCCCAAAGATTCATTCACATTGCCACATATAGATCAAATGATTGATGCCACAACATGTCATGAATTATTAAGATTCTTAGATGCATATTCTGGTTATAATCAGATTAAAATTGATCCTTCAGATGAGGAAAAAACTTCCTTCAGTACAAACAGGGGGACTTACTGTTATAAAGGTATGCCTTCTGGCTTGAAGAACGCTGGAGCTACTTATCAAAGGTTAGTGATTAAAATGTTCCAAGAACATCTTGGAAAGATGATGGAAGTCTATATTGATGATATGTTGGTAAAATCAACACAAGCAGAAGACCATTTTCAGCATCTCTCTACTACCTTTGATATTTTACGCAGGTATAATATGAAGCTAAATCCAGAAAAATGCACTTTTGGAGTGCAATCAGGTAAATTTTTGGGTTTTCTTGTATCGAACAGAGGAATAGAGGTAAATCCCGCTCAAATTAAAGCTATAGAGGAAATACCTGATATTTTAACAAATAAAAAGGAAGTTCAAAGGCTAACAGGGAGAATAGCAGCTTTGGGAATATTTATTTCTAAGTCTTCCAAAAAAAGTTTTAAATTCTTCTCAGTTCTCAAAAAGCAGAATCAGTTCGAATGGACTGAAGAATGTCAGCAAGCCCTCAAGAATCTGAAGATTTATCTATCGAAACCACCACTGCTTTCAAAGCCAAAAGAAGGGGAAAGATTGTACATCTACCTGGCTGTCTCAGAAATTGCTGTAAGTGCAGTATTGGTAAGAGAAGAAAAAGGTAAACAATCACCTATCTATTATGTAAGTAAAACTTTGCTAGATGCTGAGACTAGATATCCACATCTGGAAAAGTTAGCCTTAGCTTTAATAATGGCATCTAGAAAATTACGACCATATTTTCAATGCCACCCAATCACCGTTGTGACCTCATATCCTTTAAGAAATATTCTGCATAAACAGGAATTGTCAGGAAGATTAGCCAAGTGGGCCATAGAATTAAGTGAGCATGAAATAATCTATCAGCCTAGGACTGCAATTAAGTCTCAAATACTAGCTGATTTTATTGCTGACTTTAGTAATAGCATTGTACCTGAAGTAGAAAAAGAGTTACAACTCTTTAACGGTGCTAATCCAGGCCTATGGACCTTGTTCACCGATGGTTCTTCAAATATAAAAGGTGTCGGCTTAGGCATAGTCTTAATATCACCCACGGGTGAAAAGACACGGCAAGCTATCAAGTGTTATCCTATAACTAACAATGAAGCAGAGTACGAAGCTGTTATTGTAGGGCTTGAACTCGCACGGGAGCTCTCAATCGAGCAAATTGTGATTAACAACAACTCCCAACTAGTAGTAAATCAGATACAGGGGACTTACATCGCTCGAGAGACTCGAATGCAACAGTATCTTGAAAAAGCACGAGAGCTCGTGAGACAATTCAAAACATGGAAGGTAATGAAAATACCTAGAGAGGAAAATGCAGAAGCAGATGCATTAGCTAACCTCGCAGCAGCCATGGAAGTAACAAACAACGACAATGCAATTGTCGTCCAACTATTTCATTCAATGATCGACCAGGACATGAATGAGGTAACTCTCAACAACTTAACCTGGGACTGGAGAAATGAAATTCTTAATTTTTTGCAGAATGGAACCGTACCTGAAGACAGAAAAGTAGCTCAAGCACTTCACCGTAAAGCTGCACGGTATTGCCTTATTCGCAACTCACATTATCGTAAGATGTTTGGAGGACCCCTAGCTAAATGCCTCGGACCTAACCAAATAGAATTTGTGATGAAAGAAGTCCACGAAGGACACTGTGGAAATCACTCAGGGGCGAGATCCTTAGTGAAAACACTAATCAGAGCTGGATACTATTGGCCTAAGATGGAAGAAGAAGCCGAGAACTTCGTATCCAAATGTGACAGATGCCAAAGGTTTGCCAATAACATGCATCAACCAGCGGAATTATTACATCCAATAATATCCCCATGGCCTTTCATGAAATGGGGTATGGACATAGTGGGACCTCTTCCCACAGCTAAAGGATAGGTACTGTTTTTGCTCTTGCTAACCGATTATTTTACAAAAATGGGTAGAGGTAGAAGCGTTCAAACAAGTGCGAGAAAAGGAAGTTAAAAGCTTCTTATGGAAAAACATAATATGCTGCTTTGGAATACCAAAGGAGATCGTGCGCGATAATGGCCCACAATTCATAGGCTCACAAATCACAGAATTCTTCGAAAGCTGGCAAATCAAATGGATCACTTCAACACCATACCACCCCGTGGCTAATAGTCAAGCTGATTCAACGAATAAGGTTATCATCAACAATCTAAAGAAGTGGCTAGATAAAGCCAAAGGAAACTGGCCTGATGAGTTACCAGCGGTATTATGGGCATACAGAACAACTTCAAAAAATAGCTACGGGAGAAACCCCGTTCGCACTTGTCTATGGCACATAAGCCTTAATACATGTGGAGATTGGTGAACCAAGCATAAGGTTCTCAACAGCCATGGAGGGAGCAAGCGATGATGAATTAAGGACCAATCTGGACCTGCTCGAACCACGAAGAAAAGCAGAACTGATATGGATGGCAGCTCAAAAAAATCATAAAGCGTTACTACAACCGTAAAGCTCATTTCAAGTACTTCAATATTGGGGACTTTGTCCTCAAAAAAGTCTTTCAATCAACGAAAGAAGCAGGCGCATGAAAGCTAGATCCAAACTAGGAAGGACCTTACAAAATTTGAGGCATAGCTGGGAAAGGCGCATATGAGTTGGAAGCTATGGACGACAGAGTTCTACCAACAAGCTGGAACGCCATCCACCTAAAGAAGTATTACTTCTAAGGAAAAGAATACCCCCGTCAGGTATCACACGTTCGATTTTATTTTGAACATTTAAAAGTTTTACTAACTTTTTTAGATGATAGGCATAAAACTAACCCATCACCAGATGATGATATTAGACCTGCAAAGATGCGAGGAAATAACACAATTTCCGGTCTAGGGTTACACTTTCTGATGGACGTTTTAAAGGGTTAAGCAATCATCATCTAAAAAACTATATACCTTCGAGTCCGGAATATTTTTCCTTTTCAGGGAAAGGACCACAAGGAAGGAATAATCAAGTGCTCGAGATTTCATTCTTCAAAGCTCAAACACTTTAGGGACTATACAATATGGAAGGCTAAGACGAAGCAAAAAAAGACTATCATAAAGTTAAAAGCTCGAGCTCGAAGACCCATCTACCCAATGAGACAAGTGATACGAGCAGAATCTAAAGACATCAAAAAGAGTCATCCAAATACAAATCCTAATGCAAAAAATGCAAAAAAACCTTCGAACATATTCAGGTTGAAAGGCAAAATATTAGTCACGAGAAAGAAATGTACATCTTTATACTTATTCAAAGCTTTTATAACAAAAACAATTAGGGGTAAAAGATCATCATCAGTGTACTCATTCAAAAAAATGTTATCAAATAAAATAGTTATGGATGAAAGATCTAAATCCTTGTATTTGTTCAGAAAATTGTTATCAAATAAAAACAGTTATGAATAAGAAAACATTTCCCTCGTACTTATTAGAAAACTGTTTCCAACGAAAACGGTTGCGGGTAAAAACCCTAATCTTTATAAAAAAACTGTTACTAGTGAAAAACAATTGTTTCCTTGTTTTAATATCGAAAAACTGTTACCTATGAAATAAAGTTACGAAATACAAGATTATATCAAATTTGTTAAACAAAAATAGTTGCAACATGTGTTTTAGACGATAATCAAACACATGTAAAATGTCATGGAAGTTCAAACAAAAAACTTTCCTTGGAAACATTCTTAAACATGTGTAAAATTCCTATCACTATATTGCATTATCATGAAGTTGAGACGTCTTCTTCATGTCAATTATAAAGGGCCCTCTTCCATAAATTATGCCTACTAAAAAAAGGCACACATTTAATATGACACCGTACCTATTACGAAAAGGTACGAGTAATCTAAAGCATTCTATATGCAAAACTCAGAGGTACAACTAAAACCTCGAAAAATGAAGCATGCAAAAGACTTAAAGAGTGAAACAGAAACTCAATAAAAGTCATACTAGAATTAATATATTAAAACAACTAAGCAAAAACTAAGTATTAACTTATACTTAGCCGTATAGAATTTTTATATACATTGAGGTGCCCCTAAGTTTTCATTTGGGACTTTAAAGAAATCTAAATTTACCCCCGATGGGACTGGGGTAACCACCAATTGAGACAAAGATAAAAAAAAGGGGGGGGGGTAAACCAACTAAACTTCTTCAAGATGAGGGTTGACTTCACTGGCAGAAGGAGCGGGAGCAGTTAGGGATGAAGAGGCACGAGCGGCTGGAGTCTCACCATCAGGTGAAGAGAGGTTATGGCCCTGTTGAGCCTTCTCCATGACTTCCTTAGTTTTAGCTATTTCAGCACTAAGTTCGAAACCCTTTTGACTCATTTCCGTCAATGTGTCAAGGCGAGAATTCATATACGCCCGGCTCACATCAACAACAGCCACCTCTTCAAGATCTTCATAATCCCTTGCCCATACTTGAAGCTCAACTCTCAATCCGTCCTTCTCCGCTTCAGCAGCTTCATGGGCAGCCCTTAACGGTACAATCGACTCCTTCAGAGTTTGAACTTTATCTAAAGCCTTACGAAGGTCCTCTTGAGTAAGAGTGAGTGATTGCACGAGCTCTCCTGAGTATTCCTCTTTCTGCCCTAACAAGTTTTTCAAGTCTCTAATCTCCTCTGAGGTGCGGAACAACTGCTCAACAAATGAGGACTCCAGAACACTCTTGTCTTTATCAGCCTGACTGGAAGAAGCCTTCTCTACGCCAGTTCTGCTGCCATGAGCCTCATCTGCCGCTTCAAGGTACTCCTTTCCTCTTCTAAGGCATCCATGTCAATCCTTAAGCTATCATACTGTGCTTTCCAATTATCAGCATCGGCCTGCAACTCTTTCGTCTCCTGGTCTGTATGTGAGACCCTCTTAATAAGCTCCATGCCTATAAGATTAATCTATAAACCAATCAGATGTGGTAAATTTCATATACGAAAATGAAAGAGGATAACCTGCATCATACCTTAAAAGAAGTATGCACAACTTCATTGGCCCATGTAAGAGCACTGTGGCTGGCTAGCTTGGCTTTCTCAGTGGGACCTATCAAAGGCTTGAGCCACACTTCGGGCTCACCCATTTTCTTGAAAAGATTCCCCTCAGTTGGAACCTCTATTACCACCTGTCGCATCTCTCTGCTGGAAGACCCTACTTCCTGTTGATACCCATTTTTTTATCAAATTATTTTTTAATTTGTATATTCACCTCAAAAATTGCTCTTTATAATAACTGGTATTTTTCCGAGATATTTTTCATATTTTTATTAAATATTTTTCTAATTTATTCAGTATTTTTTATTCAATAATTATTCGTAAACCATATTATAAAGAATTTCAAAATATTTCCCAGTCAATATATATCGTTTTTAATCCTATTAGGATTTAATTATTTCACAATTAGCCAATTTAGCATTGTTTGACCATAATTATAATAACTTTGCAACAATGGCCTAATTGTACATTTTCTACCACTTATATCAATAATTATTTCATTTTATATTTTTTCGTACTCATTAATTACCTTAATTTCATTTATCTAGTATCAATTTCATTTTATATGATTACTAGCTATTTTATTTAATTACTTATCTATTTCAGTGGGTATTTAACTAATAGCCATTTTTAATTTTGATTCTTGCCTAATTCTAACCTAATCCATCAGATTTTTTTAATAACCAAATCCCATACCCATCCCAAATCAATTCCATACCCGACCCGACCCCAGATCTATCTGAGCCATTGATCAAATTAGATCAACGGCCCAGATCCCACCTACCATAATTAAACCCTAGAGACTACCCCCTCCGACCCCTCATTTCCAAACCTCTCAATTCTCTCTCTATCTCTCTGGTTCTCTCTAGAACAACATTCCCTTATCTCTCCACCTCCAATAGAGCCTGTTCGTCTTCTCCGGCTAGTTCCCTCGCCGGAAAATGTGGTCCTTCTTTGTCTCTTGGTTATTACTTTACCCTAAACCGGTCTAAGTCACCCTAAGGCCCTCAGGCGAGCCTAGAGTGGTTCAGCTCCTACCTGTGGCCTCTCATGCCATCTTCCGGCCTCCTCCAGCCATTTGAGTAAGAGCCATGGCTTTTCCGGCTAATGATGGCAACATCTTCAAGGTTTTCCTTATTTTTCAACTCTCTGAAACCCTAACCCCTTGTATTTTTCGATTTTCTTTTAGATCTGACTTAGATCTCTGTATATTATGGGCTCTTTATTATTTTACTTAAAGGTTTTCCGATTTCTCTAAAATAACGCTTCATCTTCAACTAAGGTTTCTTAAACCCCTTCAAAACGCTTTCTCTTCTGATTTTTGGTACTAACCTATGATTCTCAGTATATTTTAAATGTTTGATTAAGCATTCTCTCTTTACTTGAGTTCAAAAAATCCCATTTTTAGGGTTCTGAGTTTGTCTTGGTTGCTGTGTTTAGTTGATCTGTGTGTTTCTCATAAACATCTTACGATTCTGTGATTCTTACTTATGTTTGCTTGATTAGGGTTTTTGTGTTCGACTATTCCTGACCATGTCATGCACTATACGAAACCCTAAATCATAATTGGTATTTTTCTTCCTTATGGTCGTAATTCTAGCTTATTACCTACTTATTATCATGGTGTCATGATAAATTAGTGTTATTTTCTTTATTTTCCTTAGAACTATGATATTCTCCTTAAAGCTATGATTCTGTGTATTGTTCCTTAGAACTCCTTATTAATCTTGCATATTTGTGTGACACTGACCTTATTTGATAACTGATTCCCTGTGATTACTAATTTTCAGAATTATTTTCTACCTTCTGTTATGTATAAGTACGATGTCAATTAATTATACACTTTCCTTAATTAATATATCTTGTACCTAGCCTTAATCACATGCCCTATTCTTTACTACTCTTTGTACGATTAAAATCAGTTTTTCAAATTAGTTCTCTTTCCTTCTTTACTACTTTGGTATCCATTTGAACTATGACTCCTTAATTTTGGGGAGTACTGGTATTGATTGGATCCTAATTGTGTTTATTTCTATAATTATATACACTTTACTTGATTCCTTTCCTTTTGTTCCCACTACTTGTTACCGTTTGAGTATGATTCCGTAACTAAAAGAAGTCTGTATACTAAATTAACTCTAATTGATGATTATTTCTATAATCACTACTGAACTATTATTTTTTACCTTATTCCTCTGCCTGCTTTTCAAAACTATATATATACTCTATTCATACACTTTCTGCTCTTCTTTCTGTGCTAATTACCACTACTCTGGGTTAGCCGGCTGCAAGCCAAGGCTAGCTATTGTGAATTCTCCTACTTTCTTGTTTGTATTATTACTTTCTTCACTTCACTGGTATGTCCTAATTTATATATCAGTCTTCAAACCAACATGTTTCCTTACTGTTGTGATTCAACATGCTTCTAACTTGCTTACTTATTTTTCAGTATATATCTAGGATCCTAAAGTCCCCTCTGCATGTTTAAATTAGGTTTTATCTATTTCTGTACACTTAGCACCTACTTCTTACATGCCTATGACCGGTACATTAGTTGAATCATGGCCTTAGGTGTTAATCTGACCTAGCACTATACCCTTAATCCACTAGACCCTTAGAAGTTCATGATTGCATGTCTGTGTACTTATTTGCCTGCTGTATGTGTGCCCTTACATGCTCTGTATTTGTCCCTAACCCCATTACCCCTGTTTGTGATTTTGGACCATCCTTGGTCCTTGTATGATGTTAAGTTTCCATTTCCTTCTTCAAAAAACTATTTTCTCACTTACTCTTTCTCAAACTGTTCCTTACTTAAATCCTTTTAAACAAAAGCACTCTCACACACTCTTAGGAGTCTAAGTTCAGCCCCCTTTGTGTGAGCACTGCTTTGGGAACCCTTTGAGTACCCTCTGAACTTTGACACACAAGGCTGGCACTTCCACACTACACATGTTTAAATCTTTTGGCTATGTCTGGGTGTGAGCACTGCCCGGGTGCTCTTGAGGTCCTTAGGGAATTCTGACACATCCGCATTATGAAAAGGCTATGCAATACCATAAGGCAGTGAGGTTTGGAAGATCTGGGCGTAATTGAAGGCTCCCTATAGAAGTAACTTCTTATTTTCCTTTAAGTTATGTAATTCATAATTCCCTGACCTGTAATAATCTGTAAACAACTCAGGGGATGGATAGTGAAAGGGAGGGGTAGCGGCATATGCATTAGCTATTAAAGGGATAGAAATCATGCTATTAGACTTTATTTTCTATTTGTGCAATAGAGATCATGTTTAGGCCCGTGTGTTAAAATTCATGCATTAAAAATCATGCGATTAGACTTTATTTCCTACCTGTGCAATAGAGATCATGTTTAGTCCCATGTGTTAAAATTCATGCATTAGAAACCATGCTATTTGATTTTATCTCCTATCTGTGCAATAAATATCATGTGTTAAAATTCATGCATTAGAAATCATGTTTATTACGTCTCATGCCTACTATTTCAGCATGTTCACGTTACTTAGAAAATCCTGCTAATGAATGGTATCTTCTACTGTCATGTTCCACACCACCATGTACGCTTAGGAATCTTGTCTTAGGCTAAATAATATTAAAATAAATTATCATTTTAGCATCTTTTGAACTCATGATTAATACTGAGCATTTAGAAATCATTCTTAGGAATTCTGCATACGCATCATTCTGCATCTCTATCTGTGCATTAGATATCATGTCATAGGGCCCTAATCAATCAACTACATTTAGTCTAATTACTAAGGTATAAAGGTATAATAACCTCACTCAGGTTTTTTTTCTCTAAAAAAATAACTGGTAATGCTTCCGTGTTCTGAATAACCTAGAACATCATGTTTAAGTAATAGTTGCAACAGTTCCTTTAAATAATTCTGTTAATATACACTTCCCTCGCCTAAGCAAGCCTTAGGTAACTAACCTTTTTGAGAAATTAGAAATCTGTCTTTCTTGTGTGTGCTGCTTAACACTAATAGGTCTTTCTTTTAAAAATAGTAGGCAAACAGATTAAGAACATGTTTTCCTTGAGTGAAAAAACAAGTCTGTCTGTCAGTTTATCCTCTGAATTCACCTAGATACCATGTCTTAGAATCCTAATTAACAACTGCCCTTATATGTGTTTGAGTCGTGCTAATTGTATGCATTATCTGCGGAGGAAAAATCTGAGCCTCCTATATGCTCCTATGTGTTTCCCACTGACTGCAGTCATATATGTTCCTTGCTTGTCGCCTTAGTATCTTACCCCTTTAAACCTGAGTGTCTTCCTAGTACTTACCTTTTAGGATAGTAGTCCTAACCTCCTCCAAGAATGATAGGATGGGACGGGTAATAGCATGCAATAGAATTCATGACCAACACGCACTTTAATCACCTTTACGGGGTGGGAAGGGTAGAATATGGATAAGATGACCGGTGCGCTAATACCACGTGTAGCACCTCTTTGAGGAGTGATTACCGGGTATTGCATTGATGTGATCCATATTATTATAAACCTAGGACATCTTTTATATGCTTAGATCGTAATCCTTTTTTTTAAAGTCTAATATCATTTACTATTTTCAAACATCTGCATGTTTAAGACTTAAATCCCCTCTTATTTGAGCCTTTACTTATTATTTGCTATCTGTACAAATTCACGAAACCATTCGGCCGAGAACCACATGTGTGGATCCTGAGGGGTGCCTAACACCTTCCCCTTAGGATAATTTCAAGCCCTTACCCAAGTCTTTGATTAGCAACGTAGTTATAATTGAACCCATTAGGTGCCCTAACGCACCGTTAAAATCGTTAGGTGGCGACTCTTAAAAATAGGCAAACCCCTTTCCCAAAAGGAATGAGTTGTCCCAACCAATGTCATAAATCCGATATCCGCGAGGAAAAAGGGGGCGCGGCAGCATGGCGACTCTGCTAGGGATTATAGGCTTTTACCATTTTGAATTGTTTCGTGAATTTATGCCTTTAGTTTAACACTTGCACCCTTTCCCATTCCTGTTGCATGTAATTAATTGTTTACTTCGAGTATTTATTTCCAAATGTAACTGACATGTCTCTTTGTTTCCTTTTTGTAACTGCTTTAAGTCATTATTACCGTTTTTACCGCTTTCTTTAACGTGCAAAATACGTGACAACTTTCTTTAATACTTATTGCATAAATCATTCTCAACATTCATACTCTACTCGAGCCAAACAAATACTATAGAAACGCTTGATGAGTGGTTGTGCCCTTCCTATATTATCACCCCCTAAATTCGGAAAGGCTTATTAGCGGTAAAACCAATCGATCAGCGGTGTAGTCGACGGTTCCGTGCCTTTCCCTCTTGAGTTGTCCGCTCAAGGGTACCAGTCTAAAACCCCATAGAAACCTTACTCTGTCGAACTATTGCATGCATTATGGTCAAACCTAGTCAAAGCTAAAGTGTCATCCACACGATAGCTTTTAAGATAGTCTTATCCAAAAGTCCACCGGGTTTCCCTGAACCCAAATGGACGCCCTCACGTTCTGTGCATTTATTTGGAGAATTAAATGCTTCCTGCTAATTATTGACATTAAATAGTCGAGTCCGGTGGGGGTAAGGGCCTAACCTATTTGTTTTGCAGAAAAAAAAATGAGGCACGAAGTCCCCAAATTCGGCATGGTCTCCAACATCTACCCAAAATTGCTGAGTTGGTGGGAGGATCTACACATTAGCGACAAAGCTATTGTCAGGAAACACTTGGGTAATCTACCATCTCTTCTGGAAATCCAGCCTAACAAAATGATAGTAGAGGCTGCTACCACGTTCTGGGATTGTGAAAGATCTGTGTTCCGCTTTGGGAACATCGAAATGGAACCGTTGATAGAAGAGATGGGAGGGTTGGCTAACCTAGTATGGGAAACGTCGGGGTTGCTGATGCCTGAGAACCGCACTGGCAGAAGTTTCCTCAAAATGATGGGTCTGAAAAAGGATGCGGAATTGGTATGTTTGGAGGATTCGTACATTCCTTGTGATTACTTGTACGAATGGTATGGCTACAACAAATCATACCGTACCTACCATGACTATTTTGCTATCACCTCTCTGGGACACGTCCATCACCGAGTGTTCGTGTTTATGGTCTGCTTTTTGGGATTGATCGTGTTCCCGATAAAGAAAGAAAGAATCCATACCAGGCTAGCCATGGTAACTAAGACCGTAATGGAAGGGTTAAATGGGCAATCTTTCAGCATTGTTCCCATGATCATTGCAGATATGTACCGGGCTTTAAAAAAAATGTCAACAAGGAGCAAAGCATTTCGAAGGTTGCAATCTGCTACTCCAAATCTGGCTTGTAGAACATCTCCAAAAGGGGGAATATCGACAAGACATCCACCGTTGAATGTGGGATGACCACATCGCTTTCCATCAGCCAAAGCAAATGAACTATATCCCTGACATGTTCGCTCAACCTGAGGATGCCGAAGGATGGGTCGAGCTCTTTGATAACCTGACTGAAGAACATGTTCAATGGATGTTCGAATGGTTTCCAGCAGCTGAGTTCATCATTCGATCCCGAGGCGCATCATTTCTGGTACTGATTGGTCTAAGGGGGACATACCCTTACGTCCCTCTTCGAGTTATGAGCTAGGCAGGAAGGAAACAAGTCATCCCTAGGGTTGAGAAGATGAGCCATCTCCGAGCCGACTTTTAAAATAATGACTATCCTCACAAGTTCCAAGCTCAGCACCTATGGCACTGCAAGGTTATTCTTCAGAAAGACACCATCGAGCCAGACAGGTATCACGCCGGTTATACCCCTTTCTATCTGGGTTGGTTAGAAGAAGATTTGGGTGGTCAGAGCAAGCCAGGGTACGTCCGAGGTCACATGGTTGTAGATGAAAGGGCTGAAGTACAAGTCAAGTTCAACCAGTTGCGTAAAAGGATCCGGGAAAATGAGGATGATCACCACAAGATACATGAGTCCAACAAGACTAATCGAGGAATGGAAGGACATGGCTACTAGCGCCAACAAGAGGCTGGGATATTTGGAACGAGGTATAATCGATTTGGAAGAAAAGTTCATCAAAAGGGTTGAAGATTGTCAAAAGGTTGAGGGAGCTGCAAGCGGATACTTAGCTAGAACTTATCTACTGCTGGGACTTCGCGAGATGGGAAAGCTGTTAGAAGAAAGCAGGAATGCTGAATCTAGGGAAGGTCCTTCTGGGACCAAGTAGATAGGATTGTCTTTATTTTTCCAACAATGTAATAATGCCAATGGCCATTGATGCGAGACTAAAATGCATAGTTTAACATGTGATATACCGTACATTTGAGGTGCATTAATGATAAAAATACACTTGTTATGTGCTTAATAGAGTTTATTTTATGTGTAGCTGAATTGGAGATGGAAACGAAGCTAAAGGGATGCAAATACGTCAAAAAATACGCGAAAGGAGACACCCGGGCGATAGCCGGGCAATAGAGCCCTACAGCCTGACCCTACCTGGCGTTAGCCAGGCCTTAGGGCTGAAACGCCAGGCCTACCCTGGCATTAGCCAGGCGTTAGGGCTGAAACTCAAGCCCTAGCCTGGCGTTAGCCAGGCCTTAGGGTCCAAACGCCCGGGGTTCCCAGTTCGACCAAATCCGAGTTTTGATGAATTTAAGTGTTTCCCGGTTGAAATAGAAGTCTCCTACACGGTTAGGGTTCGCCCTAAACAT
>ML371455.1:0-32530 GCA_005239525.1 Nicotiana knightiana | reverse complement strand
TATCCTACCCGTCCCGAAGCCTACATTACAACCAAATTAAAGTCCTACTTAATCCTAGACTGAATGAGCTCGATTAGTAGAGTAGTACACTACGGGCAAGCATATTGTACGTCTTGTGTGGAACACGAATGTTTATTTCTGAGAGCGAGTGAATTCTTTCGATTTGAGTTCCTAAGTGTTCTTAAATTTTATTGTGTGAGGAACTAGCTTTTTTATTTGGTGAGGGCACATGATTCACAAAGGAAAGGTAATGTTGATGACCTCTAAGTTAGAGTAGTTGGTGAATTGTGAATAAAGCATGGTATTTGTGAGTCGATTATTGAGGCGAGGATGTCATACCTCTATGCTTGAAATGTTTTAAATATTCTTGGTATAACGTGTTAAGAGATTTGCTTAATAAGTTGTTTACATGAGTGTAGTTTGATTACTCGAGGACGAGCAAAAGTTTATGTGTGGGGTCTTGATGCGAGGCTAAAATGCATAGTTTAACATGTGATATACCGTACATTTGAGGTGCTTTAATGATAAAAATACACTTGTTATGTGCTTAATAGAGTTTATTTTATGTGTAGGTGAATTGGAGATGGAAACGGAGCTAAAGGGATGCAAATACGTCGAAAATACGCAAAAGGAGACACCCGGGTGATAGCCGGGCGTTTGCCCCCTAAAGCCTGACCCTACCTGGCGTTAGGGGGGGTGTTTACCCCATAAGGCCAAGCAGCCCCTGGCGTTAGGGGGGTGTTAGGGCCCAAACGCCAGGCCTGCCCTGGCCTTAGGGGTGCGTTAGAGCCCAAACGCCCGGTGTCCCCAGTTTCGGCCAAATCTGAGTTTTGACGAGTTAAGTGTTTCCCGGTGGAAATAGAAGTCTCCCACATGGTTAGGGTTCGCCCTGAACATATAAATAGACACCAAACAACACAACTTAAGAGGCGGAAGAGATTAGAAGAGATTTGGACGGCAAAACATCAATTTGTACAGATTTTCTTTGNTGATATTAATATAGCTTTGATTGGTTGATTAAACTCTATTTGTTCAACTACGTTCTTGTTGTAGTTGATTGAATGGCCATCAATTAGCTGTTCTTATTTATTATGTATCTACTTGAGAGAGAGTGCATATTTAGGTGGGTGTTTGTACAACATCACTCCCGGAGTATAGACGAAAGTCATAACCGAGGGTTTAGAGGTTGGATTAGAGATAACGATACTTCGGGTGCAATCTAAGTGAACTGTAATGCAATCTAGCTAGCGTAACTTGAGAGAGTGCGTCTAGTAAATTATCATAATTACTTGAGAGAGATTTATGGTAGATAGAGTGTTCATGATTGATAAAGACAACTAATCAAGATATATGAAGTATCCGAGAAGTAAGTCACCGACGGGGGAAACCATAACCTTAGATCTTTATTACAATTGTTTACACCTCAGCATAGTTAATCTTTAGTTTTAATTTTTAGAAATAGTAATTTAAATAACCTCAAGTGACAGTTGAGTATTCTAACAGCTTGCTTGATACGTAAATTCCCTGTGGGATCGACTCTGGGAATAATACCCCGGATTATATTTGCAACGCCCGCTTAGTCTTCTACAAGACATAGTTGAGCGTGATCATCAACCCCGACCAAATCAAAGATACAGAGGGAATACCATAGAACCTAACCAGTAAGAAACAGGTTCAGAGACTAACCGACCATATAGCCGCCCTGTCGAGATTCATCTCACGATCCTCCGACAGATGCCACAATTTTTTTGGCGTACTCAAGAAAGACAATGGCCTCCAATGGAGGTCTAAGTATGTCAACACCCTGAAAGAGATAAAGGCGTACTTATTGTCACCCCCACTGCTCTCTAAAGTGGAACTCGAAGAACGCTTCCTCATTTACCTGGCTGTCTCCGATGTGGCGGTGAGTGCGGTCCTGATTCGAGAAAACAAAGGTACGCAATCTCCCATCTACTACATTAGTAAAACTTTGGTCAATGCCGAGATGAGGTATCAACACCTCGAGAAGCTGGCCCTGGCTTTGGTCATAGCTTCACGAAAGCTTAGACCCTACTTCCAGTGCCACTCCATCTCAGTAGTCATGACTTTTCCCCTGATGAGTATTTTGCATAAACCCGAGCTATCGGGCAGATTGGCCATATAGGCCATAGAATTAAGTGAGCATGATATTACCTATCAACCGTGAACAACAATAAAGTCGCAAGTGGTTTCCGACTTCGTCGCCGACTTCAGCATAAAAATAATGCCTGAAGTCGAAAAGGAAGCCACCCATACTTCCCCCAAAATACAGGACTTATGGGTTTTGTATACTCATGGATCCTCTAACGTATCGGGGTCTGGACTAAGGGTGTTTAACGGGTGGGCAGGACAGGTCCGGGTTGGGAAAAATGGTGACCGGCCGGTTTCTAATCTGGACCGGTTACGGTTTTTCAATATCGGGCTCAACAGGTCCGGGTACGGGTCCATCCGGGTAAAAAATGAATCGGAAGGGTTACAGGTCCAAGGGGTCGGGCCAGGTTAATGTTATTTATTTATTTTTATTTTTAGTTTTTTTGTGTTTTGTATAACTAAAGTAAAAATATAAACAAAAAAACAATCTTATAAAAATAGCGTTTGAATAAAGGATGCAAAGACTTTAAAATTCTTATATTTGAATATTTCATTAAGAATTTAAGATAATAGAATACAATGAAGATGGAAAAAAATTGCACTTATAATTTGCAAGTTCAAACTTGCAAATTAAAGTTTACATTTAATACTTTAAATTAAAGTTCAAACTTGCACTTATCATTTCACAATAATACTTCAAATTAATATAACAAACTAAAACATTAAACATAATACGTCAAATAATTTTAAAACAACACAAATTGTCTCAAATCAACTTAAAATCTTAAATATGAATCTCTGGAGAACGCTCAAGACAACTCTTCATATTCCTCCTTAAACAGCCTGTGCCCTCCCACTTTCGACGAAGATTTAAGACTCGGCCAGAATTCTTGCACTTTACTTTGTGAACTTCTTCATTTTCTTCTACCACGTCAAAGTGTTCCCAAACATATGAGTGCGCTCTAGAATCACGGGGCATGATTTAACTTGAATTGAGAATTTGAGTTTGAGAAATGAGATATTAGTGAAGATATGAAAAAGAGGGAGTATATTTATAGTTTTCAAAGGGCTAAATAAGTAATACTAAAAGTGTTATTTTTAAAAAAACATTACCCAAAAAAGGGTTATTCTTGCAAAATATACGTTGGGCAACGGTCAAATTTGAAGGCCAACGGTCATATGACTTTAAAAAATAAAAATCAGATTTATAGCCGTTGAACCGGGCCGGTCCGGGTTACAACCGGTATGCGCTGGTCCGGAAACGGGTCAACCTGACCCGTTAAACAGGCTTAGTCTGGACTGGGACTCGTGCTCAAGGTCCCGACAGGTGAAGTAATTCGCCAGTCCATAAGATGCCCGGATATGACTAACAATGAGGCCGTGATAGCAGGATGGTTAGCACTCAAGTACGGAGTGAAGCGAGTCATTCTACGTTGCGACTCTCAGCTCGTCATCAACCAAGTCACAAGGACTTTCCAAATCAAAGAGCAAAGACTACAAAAATATCAGGCGGAGATGTGCTAGCTGTTACCCGAATTCAATGAATTCCAGCTCGACCAAATTCCTCGAGCGCAGAATATCGAAGCAGATGGCGTTGCCAAATTAGCGGCAGCCACTAAAATCATAACCGCAGAAGGAATCGTGATCACTCTCCTCCACTCATCGATCGATCAAATCGAGGTAAGAACTATAAACCAAACTTGCGACTGGCACATTCCTATTGTTACATACTTGCAGGAAGGTGTGCTCCCAGACGATAAAAAAGAGGCCAAAAAGCTTCGAATGCAGGCTGCCAGATACAGCATCATAAACCACGACCTGTACAAAAGAACGTTTGGCGGCCCCCTATCAAAATGCTTCGGCCCAAACAAGACACAACGCGTCCTAGAAGAAGTCTGCGTAGGTCACTGAGGAGCCCATTCCGGCAATCGAGCTATGGTCAGATGCTTCATACGAGCAGAATACTACTGGCCCACCATGAAAAAAGAGGTCGTCGACTTCGTGAAAAAATGCAAACAATGCCAAAACTATGCCTCCATGATCCACCAAGTGGGCGAGCACCTCCACTAAGTCACCTCACCTTGGCCTTTAATGAAATGGGGGTGGACATCGTTGGCCCCCTCCCAGCAAAGCGAGGTAATGTACGATTTATTGTAGTTTTAGCTGACTGTTTTTCCAAGTGGGTAGAAGCAGGTGAATTCGTCCACATATGCGAGCAAGAAGTAATCGCCTTCATATGGAAAAACAGTGTGTGCAGCTTCGGCCTCCCCAAAGAAATCAGTTGTGACAAAGGGCCTCAATTCACTCGAAAAAAGATCGTCGAGTTCTTCGAGAAATGTCATATCAAAAGAATACTCTCCATGCCATATCATCTCACGAGAAATGGGCAAGCGGAATCCTCCAATAAATCAATACTGAATATCATGAAGAAAAAGCTTAAGAACGCCAAGGGACTATGGCCCGAACTACTGCCGGAAGTGCTATGGACATATGGCACAATGCCGAAAACAAGTACAGGAGATACGCCTTACTCGCTAGTTTATGGGACTGATGCAGTAATACAAGTCGAGGTCAGAGAACCAAGCGTAAGATACTTCTACAACAGCGGGCCGAGGAATGATGAAAGCATATGGCACGACCTCGATGAAGCCGAAGAACTGAGAGATGGCTTACATAATGATGATCGCCTAAAAACAACAGGTAGAACTCTACTACAACAAAAAAGCCAAAGTTAGACCACTCAAAGTCGGGGACTACGTGCTCAAGGCCAAAACACAAGCAAGCAAGGATCCACGGGTAGGAAAACTGGGAACAAATAGGGATGCCCCATACAAAATCACAACAACAGCAAACAAAGGATCATTTCAACTAGAAACGATGGAAGGAAAACTACTACCAAACAACTAGAACATCGCCTACCTCAAGTACTTCAACTTCTCAGGAAGGTTTTCTCCAAGCCATACTTTTTCCCTCACCTGAATTTTGTCCCAATTGGATTTTCTCGGGGGAGTTTTTAACGAGGCGACGAGGAGGACCTTTTGAGTTAAGCATGAGCAGGTGAGGACACGATTTGACCAGTTCATCGCCCGACCTCTCGAATACTTTTCCAGGTCGACCAATGAAGGGACTAGATAGACCGGGTCTGGAATAACAGCCTGAAAACATGTAAACTTCTCCAATATATATGTAAGCAAATCATACAAATACATGATGTTCGCCTATGTCTCCACCAAATCAACACTACATCAATTAAAAAATACCACATTCGACCTCGTTCGAACTAACTAAGAGTAACGCTCGACCTCGCTCGAATCAACTCACATTCGACCTCATTCAAACTAACTAAGAGTAACATTCGCTCGAATCAACTCACATTAGACCTCATTAACTAAGAGTAAAATTCGACCTTACTCGAATCAACTCACATTCGACCTTGTTTGAATTAATTAAGAATAGCATTTGATCTCGCTTGAATTACTCACATTGGACCTCATTCAAACTAATTAAGAGAAATATTCAACCTCGCTTGAATCGACTCACATTCGACCTCGTTCGAACTACTTAAGAGTAGCATTCGACCTCATTTTAATCAATTAATGTGACATTCGACTTCGCTCGAACTAATTAAAGTCACACTCGACCACGTTCGAGTTAACGCCTGCCAACACGGCCGCGATTAAATCTAGAGCTCTTCTAATCAAGGCAACTAAACGACAAAAATATCCAAGAGAAAACAGAGAAGACTCAGAAACAAACATCAAAAGTAGCATTCCAATTCAAAAAAGATATCTTACAAGGTCCGCACAGACGAGCACAAAAGTAAAAACAAAAATTACAAGAAGTATAACTATTCAACAGCATCATCTCCGACGTCATCCCCGCCGTCATCCTCGCCGTTGGAGTATTTTTCATCATACCAAGAACCTTGCTCAATCCCGTCCAAATCATCTTCATCATCACTAGCCCCCGGCGTAGCGGGATCATAACCACAGGCGACCCGATCTGCGTGTGCCTTAGCACGAGCATCCTCAAACTCGACCTCAGAAACTTTCCCTATCGTGCAACATCGAGATAAGTGGAAGTGTGATAGGAAGACGGTCGGGCCAATAGCTGCGCCATTTCGGCCTCAAGAACAGCGATCTGATCACTAAGGTTAGAAACCTTTTTCTCAAGCCCCCCAATCCTCTCATCAAGCCTTGCCTCCCTGATCATGGTTGTCTCTACATCACTCGCCCGCTCAGACCAGAGGACTTGGATGGAATATTCCAACGCCACCACCTTTTCCAAAGCCGCCACCCTGGTCTTCTCGGCGTTTTCATCACTTAAGTTGTTAGCTCTGATCGAAATCTACTCAAGTTCGGCCTGCAGGGATGCCACTTGAGCTTGTAGGTCGGCACACTCAGCCTCGACCCCCTTGTTCACTTCGAGCTCGTCCTTTTTTACTTTAAGCGCTCCCTCAAGATCGTTACATTTACCGATGACTCTCACAAGTTAATCGTCTTTCTGCTTCAGCTCATCCCTAAGGGCCTGGAAGTTGTTGTCCACACCAAATCGGTAGCATATCTCACGGTGCTTGGCGCGGTACTCACGATACTTCGCCTCCATTTTCTTGAAAATATCCCTCCGCTTCACTTCTCGACGGGCGCTCTCAATATCCAAAATGATGGTTTAATGAAAAAGAGAAAGCAGAAGAAAGAAGTCAGTCTAAAAAAAGTAAGAATGTAAGATTCGGGAACTAGAAAGATAAGAAACTTACCCTCAAGGCCATTCTAGGTATGCCCGACGACAGAGCGGCATCGTCGAACGTCTACAAAGTCCTGCCCTCGATGTTAGAGCAGAGAGGACCCAAAGAGGGAACCACATTCTTTGTATTCACCAGTAAGTCACAGTGCAGGGGGCGACTATAGTGCAACTGGATCCCTCTAGCCTTACTTCTACCCGAGTAAACCCCTCGGTGAACATCCGCACCTCTTCGGGGTCGACGTCATAACCGTCTCATAGCCGTCCGCGGCCACACTCTTCCATCTCTCCTTGATTGATGAAGGAACGTCAGCCTTTCCTAAAGGTGACGGATTTCTCCTCAGCACGGTCTCCGCCGCCTGTGGTCTCCCCCATTCTTCGATAATGACTTTGGGCAAAAGAGCATCTTTTACAACCTCCATAGGTGGAAAATTCACAGTAACCAAACCCACTTTGCCCTCAGATGCAGCCATGGCCAGCTTAGGATCGCCCCTTGTTGACTCGCCGACTTCCACCCTCTGCCTTTTTAGTGGAACCAATTCCTCCTCACTCGGTGACGACTTGTCTACCAAGTGTAACACAAGAGAAGTCGCCGCCGCCCATCTGCTAGGTCTGTGCAGTGTCGGGGTCTGAGAAGAATCAGGCGTCTGAATGGACTTGCCCCCAGTCGCAACAAGTAGAGAACCAGTCGTAGCATCTGGTTGACGAAAAATGGGGGTAGGAGCCTTAACTTTTTTCGAATCCCTCCGACCTGACAGCAAAAACATAAGTTAAATTAACCGATCACAGGAGAGAGGAGAAGGAAAAGAAGACAACATAAAGGCCGAAGAAACAGAAGTTCAAAATGAATGACTTACCTGTAGCAAAAGTTTTACACCTAAACTTTTTGTGGAATGCCGACCATTCACGGATCTCCACCGTGTGGGGCAAGACTTGACTCACCTAGTCATAAATGTCAGCAACCAATGAAGGAGGCTCTTTCTCAGATACACAAAAGAAGAAGAGGAACGATTAGATCACCACCGAGATAAATGAAACAAGCTATCAATCAGCAAAAATACCTACGAGCAAAGTTCCACGCTTCAGGGAACCCACTGGGTTTACCACCACGTGCTCGGTATTGATATAGAAGAAGTTGAACCAAGACTGACAATTGGCCTTATCGTCCATCTTCACCACCAATACCATGCTCCCTCGATGGTGAAGGTGGTGGTGAAGGTGTAACATTTTACCCTTATGAAAGCTGGGCGCGAAGAGGTGCAGCAGATAACAGATGGAATCCCGTGGTTGGCTAGTTCCGCGTACTTTATCAACATGAGGAAGAGTTTGTAAATATAGGGGAGAGCTGAGTGGGGCAGATGCCGTAATAGAGGCAGAATTCCTCCGCCAACGAAGGAAGAGGAAGAGGAAGAGAATAGCCCGTGTACAACAGATATGCGTAGAATGCGCAATACCTAGGGCAGTGGATATGTACCACGTCGCGACCAACTGGGATTAGGTCGATATAGGCCGGGATGTTGTACTTGGCCCAAAGCTCAGCGTGGGAGGCCGCGTCCATTTTGGATTCTATAAGTCCAGCTCGTCTGTAGGCAATTTCTAGAAGTACGGCCTGGCTTTATCACGGCGAGGAATTATTTTCTCTACGGTGGGAAAGCTTTCGTCCTCGGCGACGACAGCAGCCTCATCGTCATGAGGAGGCGTTCTCATTGCTAGTGGGATTGGGTCAGAAGCTTCACCAGATCTAAAAGGTGCATTGACCATTTTTAGTTGCTTGTAAATGCAAAAGATACGAACTCAAAATAGGTAGAAGTAGCAAGAATCGCTCAAACCAGAAAGGAGGATAAGGGTGCGGAAAAAAAAAGGAAGCAACGGGAGAAAGAACACAAGAAAAAGAAGGGAGGAAAATATGCAGGTTCAAATGCTAGGAAACATAAAGGATTACATGAAGGGTTCCCAATCCCTATTTATAGAACAGACACCCCAATCGAGAAAATCAATCGCCAATGCACAAAGATCGAAATGACAGGGGCACGAGAACCGATGCAACGCATCGGGAAGATGCGTAATAATGATGTATGATGTTGTGACGTCATTCTAAACCAACATCACGATATATTGTGGCCCTCAAATCTCCACATTACCATCTAGGCCGTGATCTTCACTACTCGACCTGCCCACCTGAATTTCTCAACTATGACTAATTAAGTCCGCTCACCGATGTCGACCAAAAGACAACCTTGATAAGCAAAGGGACTAATTGTATGGGTCAAAATCAGACCGAGGAAATTCATCACGAAAAGGTGATTATCATGAGTAATTTGTAAATCATCATAGGATGTTTGGCCGAGGTCGACAAGTGATCAATGGAACGAGTCGCCAAGCGGTTAACCACGGCTGAGGTCGAGTAGTGCGAATAGAAGTAACTGCCAGTTTTGTATTGGGATCTTCAAAAGGAATATTCTATTAAATATTCTCTCTGTTTTTACTTTTAGGGTTCTTTAGGAATATCCCATATAAATAGAATGAGAGATAAGGCAAAAGGCATGTAATATTCTAGGTGATAAGAACTTTTGTCAAAAGCAAGCTCTTGAGATAAATACAAAGAACACCTTTCTAAAGAGATTCGTCTTTTTGAATTATTCCTTGTCATTTCCAACAGATCCGAGAAAGTCTTCAATATTCCCATATATTCTTGTCAGTCATTATTGTCAGTGTAAGGAATCATCCACCTCATTCAATATTGGGTGAATCTTCCTTTTTATTTACATTTGGTGCCATTTATTGCTATTTACTACTTGATGTTTCTAAAACATTATTGCATTCAAAGCATTTAACACCTAGCGCATTAAATCTGCCTCGCCACTGTCTACTTCATCTACACTGCTAACCTTAGATCTGAAGTTATTAGTTTTAACTAGGATTAACCTCTTTAATAACCGATTAATTAGTTTAACCGAAGATTACTACTTTTTGGTCAAACACTGTCCACAAGGAAAGTTTTTGTGTCCAGGGATGTAAAGTTTCATGAAGCACATTTCCCTTTTACTGAAATCAACACACCACACCACACCACCCTATTTTTCCAACTTCAACCTTCACCGCAGAACCTACCTATTCAACCACACCACAAGATCAAACACTGCCTACTTCCTCAGAATATGCAGTAACATATGTTCTCTCACCTTTAACATCAAACCCTTCATATACTCCTCCTCATCATCAAATCTCTCCTAGCTAAATTCCAGTTTCTCTTATCACACAATCACCACACACCAGTTCACTTATTTTCATACCTGAGGAACTTATGCCATTGAGAAGGTCGGGTAGGGTTTCTAATCAACCACTATACTTGAAAGACTATGTGTGTAGTAGTATCATGCTTATAGATGTAGCCAAAACTTGTTTTTCTAAACCTTGCAAGCCTAAGGAATATTGTTTTTCATCTTTCTCACCTAATAATCAGCATGTAATGCAATCAACCTTATACCTTTGGCCAGGCTTGTCAACATCCAGGGTGGATAGGAGCTATGAATCCAGAGATTAAAGCTTTAGAGGATAACCACACATGGAATGTGGTTGAATTACCTAAAGGAAAATGAGCTTTGCCTTGTAAATGGATGTATAAGGTAAAGCACTTGTCCAATAGCATAATTGAAAGGTTGAAGGCAAGGTTAGTGGTCAAGGGGGATATTCAAAGAGAAGGGATAGATTATAGTGAGACTTTCTCACCTGTGGTAAATATGAAAATCATAAGTCGTCTACTCACTATTGCAACCAAAAAGGACTGGAAGGTTTCTTAATTAGATGGAAACAATGCATTTTTGCATGGGATCAACAAGTAGAGGTGTACATGAGGTTCCCAGCAGGATTAAACCCTCCTAGCCCCAAATATGTCTGTCTTTTGAGGAAATCATTATATGGTTTAAAACAGGCTTCCAGCCAGTGGTATGCTAGACTTGCATGGGCTCTAAGTTTTAAAGGATATTATTCATCACTGAATAACTATTCTTTATTATTGAAACGCACAGGAAGTCTTATTTATATCTTAGTTGTATATGTTGACGACATACTACTTACAGAAGATGATTTAGAGGAAATTCAAAGCATCAAGGATTTTCTGAATAATGAGTTCAAACTCAAAAATTTGGGAAATATACTTTATTTTCTAGGCATGGAAATTTTGAGAGAAAAGGCATGATTTATTGTGAGTCAAAGGAAATTTACCTTAGACATGTTGAAGGAGTTTGATGTGTCTCATTTGGCTCGAGTCAGCTCTCCTTTGGATCCTGGCCCCAAGCTTCAAGTTGATGAGGGCCAACATCTGCAAAATCCCACCATATTTCGTCACTTGGTCGGAAATTTAAATTATTTAACTAATACTTGACCGGATTTTCTTTTTTTGTACTAACCCTCAGTCAATACATGCAGAAACCTTGTGTTTCTCACTTCTCTACTGCTTTACGAGTACTCCAATACCTGAGCTCTGATTTGAGCCAAGGTATCCTCCTTTTAGCTGAACCATCCTTTTTTTTGCTAGCATTCTGCGACACTGATTGGGCCTCTTGCAAGGATTCAAGGAGATCCGTCAGTGGTTTCTTCGTAACTCTAGGAGGAGCTCTTATTTCCTAGAAATCAAAGAAGCATGTATCAATCTCTTTATCTTCTGCAGAAGCATAATACAGATCTATGAGAAGGGTTACTGCGGAGCTTACATGGTTAGTGCGATTACTTGAGGATATCTCTGCCCCAGTCACTCTACCAATTCCTCTTCACTCTGATAGCAAAGCATCAAATTAGCATCGCATGTAACCCCATTTTTCATGAACGCACAAAACATGTCGAAATTGACTGTCATTTTATGCATCAACAGTTTCTTTTGGGGTTAATCACTCTTTCCTTTGTCCCTTCTAAAGCTCAACTCACATATCTCTTCAAAAAGCCTCTTTCTGGGGTTTCTCATCGAGAGACTTTGGGCAAGTTAGAGGTCACACGGTTCCCCTCCAACTTGAGGGGAGGTGTTGGGAAGAAGAAACCCCATCTTAATTATGATTTTGATTTTCATGGAGATTTGACTACAGATAGAGAAGAGGAAATGAAGAAGAAGAAGACCTAGAAGAAAGACTCATATGTTCTGTTTTGAGACCAAAGTGTGTCTTCGATATAACCTATGTTTAATAGGTTTTATTCAATTGAATTATTTGGAACACGTGGAGGAGCCAGAACCTTTGGATCAAGCAAATGAATTCATGATAGATTAAATATAGGCCATTTGATAATTTTGATACTAGAAGCTTCCCTGATGTGACTAACATGTGAGGGAAAATAGTTAGTTGAGTAGAAGAATAAATTTGCTATTACTGTGAAAATTAGAATAGGATAAGTGTACAAAGTTTCTCTTTCATGCCATTTTTTATTCTGCAAATGTAAGTGTATATATACATGTACAGTGATAATGATGAAATACGCATATAAAATTTTACAATTCATTCTTCAATTTTCGTACAACTTTTGTGGCAGAAATACTAAGAAGAACTCCCAATCTAAATAAGCTAAAGATTAGAGAGGTTTGTTCTGAGTGGTCTGATTTTATGAGCTCTCTCTCTTCTACAGGGCCTTGAGACACTACATATACATGGAGGAACATAAACCAGTGATAAAGACATTATTCTATACCATTTTAGCCTAAGGGAAAGTGCTTCAACCATTCTCCCATTACAAGATATTTTCCTGCCTAATCTCAAGCAATTGAGATTAGATTGTACTTTTTGTCCATGGGAAGATATGGTTGTATTGGCTAATTTACCCAATCTTAAGGTACTCAAAGCACACTTTGGATTACATGGACCAGACTGGATACTAAATGAAAATGTAGTCGATAGGGTAGAGGTTCTGTAGATACTCATCTACATCCTCATTGCCCCAACCTTCCATGTAGGCTCCCTGCTCCGCCAGCACGACAACTGTCCAAATCATTTGACGTCGTTTAGTGGTTAGTCAATCTGTATTACTGTAAAATCAATAAAGTATTAAACTTTTTTAAATAAAACCAGAAGCAGAAAGTTAGTAGAAAAGTTTAACGAAATAAATTCTGAAAATTAATATCGGAATAAATCGAGCCCATTGAATGCACATTGTGTCCTTAAGGAAATTATTCCCCTCAAGTACCCGAGGTGCTGGAATATTATCCTCCCAGGATAGAATAATTTAACTCACCAGCGTATTAGTACTAAAAACTCTGGTAAACGCGAACCACTCAATGGTCGTAAAATACACTATAAATATTATGCACAAGAAGAAGATAATCAGAAAATTTAGTAAGTAAAAATTATGGGATTCAAGGCATATTTATAGACCATTTTGCACTGATTCTGAAAAGGTTTGCAACCTTATAGAACAGCCATAGTTGTTGGAACATGTGTGAATATTGCGGGAAAATTAGAAAATAGATATAAAATAATCCGAGAAAAAACAGACCGGACCGGACCGAGTCGCGGGTCATGGGTTACTCCGGACTGAATTTTCATTAATTATTAAATTAATTAATTAATTAAATAATTTGAAAGGAATTTTATCCAAAAATATTAATCAATCAATCGATCTTTGACCAAATCCAAATCCGAATCAGAAGCCGAAACCGAGCCGAGCGAGTGACGCCGACGATGACGCGAGGCTTGCCTTCTTCTCAACTCTTTAAGATATAGAAGAAGAGAAATTGAATATATACCCATCAAAGTCTTTTCTTCCTCAAATATGGGACAATGTCCCTTTGGCAAGGAGGGAAACTCAAATAGTTTATTTTCCCACCATTTCCCATTCACCCTCTTTAAGCTACACCAAGCTTAAAATTAAGCTCTACCAAGCTTAAAACCCAACAATCTCCCATATGAATGGGGAATGGATATAAAATAAAGAAATGCACGGACGCGTGTGTGTTTTACATGCAAGAATTAATTGCATCTGGATAAGTAGGTTTCCCTTTAAACTTTCCGTAGTGAACTTATATCGGATATACTCGGTCAATCGGTAGATTTGATATCTTTGAACCGTTGAGATTTGTTGTATACCTAGATAACATAAGTCACACAATCAATCATTAACCGTCTATGATTCTCATGGTTATGTTTGTTTCAGTCATGATCATCGCATGGTTTCATGAGTGCTTAGAGAATGGGCCTTTACTTTCATTCCCTTTGAAGCGACTTACACTTCACACTCACATAGGTGATTCTTAAATGTGTAATCCTAAAGACACACTATATGGTCATATCCTGCCAGACTTAGCAAACCATTAAAAATCTTTAAGCTTTATTGACTCATCAAAAAGCCTTAATGCTTTACCTCGATTTTTGAACATTGTCTTCATCATGGTAATGGGTTGAGTTATTTGACAATGTTGAACCGCCATTCATAACTTTGTTTGATATCTTTGAACCTAGCTCTTGGGATCTTCAGTCTGCTAGGTAGAGTTACTGCCATGATGACTTGTTCTAGGCCTTAACCCCATTCCCTTTGATGATCTTTCAACTGCCTCTCTAGATAGGCCTTTTGTAAGTGGATCTGACACGTTATCTCTTGACTTTACGTAGTCAATTATGATAACACCACTAGAGAGTAGTTGTCTAACGGTATTGTGTCTCCATCATATATGACGAGATTTTTTGTTATACATAACGCTCCCGGCCCTGCCTATTGCCGCTTGACTATCACAATGTATACAAATAGGTGCCAAAGGTTTGGGCCAAAATGGAATATCTTCCAAGAAATTCCGGAGCCATTCAGCTTCTTCACCGGCCTTATCTAAAGCTATGAATTCAGATTCCATTGTAGAACGGGCGATGCACGTTTGTTTGGATGATTTTCAAGACACTGCTCCATCCCCAATTGTGAAAAAATATCCACTCGTGGATTTAACTTCAGATGATCCGGTGATCCAATTTTCATCACTATATCCCTCGATCACGGAGGGATATTTGTAATAATGCAAAGCATCATTTTGGTATGTTTCAGATACCCCAAAACTCGTTTCATTGCCATCCAATGTATTTGATTGGGATTACTTATAAACCAACTCATTTTGCTAATAGCACATGCTATATCTGGTCGCGTACAATTCATGATATACATCAAACTTTCCAATACTCTTGCATAGTCCAATTGTGAGTCACTTTCACCTTCATTCTTTTGAAGTGCAAAACTCACGTCAATTGGAGTCTTGGAAATTTTGAAATCCAAATACTTGAACTTGTCAAGTACCTTTTCAATGTAGTGAGACTGTGATAATGATAGACCTTGTGGAGTCTTGTGAATTCTAATTCCTAAGATCACATCAATTGTAACGACCCCACCGGTCATTTCATGTATCAGGACCCCGTTCCCCTAAATGAGACTTCACGTAGTGGCTTATTATGATTTATGACTTGCGGGGATGGGTGGTTTGGGATTCGGAAGCGTTTAGAGTAGTATAGGAACACTTGGTTCCTAAAGGTTGGCCTTTAAGGCCAAAGTTTGACTCCGATCAACATTTTGAGAAAACGACCCCGGAATCGAGTTTCGACGGTTTCGGTAGCTTCGTATGATGATTTCGGACTTGAGCGTATGTTTGGAATGGGTTTTGGATGACCCGGGGATGTTTCGGCGCCCAATATCGAAATTAGAGTTTCCTTAAGTTTGAAATTTGGTTTGGAACGTGTTTTTTTGTTATCGAGGTTCGAACGAAATTTCAAGATCGGGAATAGTTCCGTTATGTCATTTATGACTTGCTTGCAAAATTTGGTGTCATTCCGAGTAGTATAGGTCAGTTCGGCGCATTGTTTGCAAATTCAAGAACTTGAAGTTCTTAAGTTATGATTCTAGGGGTTTTCGGATGTGATTTTGAGTTTTAGCGTTGTTTTGAGTGTTTCAAAGTCTCGAGCGAGTCCGTATTATGATTTGGGACTTGTTGGTATATTTGGATGAGGGCTCGGGTTGGCCCAGGTGCCTCTCGAACACCACAAAAGGCCAAAAACTAGCTGAAATAGCTGCTAGTGCACCTGTTCTGGTGTGACCGCAGGTACGGTTGCCTAGTCGCAGGTGCGACCCCCAACGGGCAGCCCATTTCTCGCAGGTGCGGACAAAATTCCGCAGGAGCGCAGCCGCGGGTGTGGTCTCCTCTCTGCAGGTGCGGGCCCATGCTTCCTCATCCATTTCCGCATGTGAGAGCCTTTGCTCACAGGTGCGAGACCGCAGGTGCGGTCCTTGAGCCGCAGGTGCGGAACCACTGTCAGGCAATGTGTTCTTTTAAACACGGGAAAGGTTCATTTTGTCCAATTTTCTTCCACCATTGTCGACTTAGGGTGCTTGGGAAAGGGCCAATCCGCCTAGCTACTGAAAGGTAAGTGATTTCTACTCCAATATTAGTTTAATACATGAAATCCTAGGTAGATTAACCTTCTAATTAGTGAAAAATCATGGGTTAGAGTGAAAACCTAGGTTTTATGAAATTTTGGAAAATTACCACGAAATTTGCCATGGAATCATACAAAAACTATATATTAACGATCCTTAGGCTATGGGTAAGTGTTTCCTTCGAAAATTCCTGGAATACGAGCACGTGGGCCCGGGGGTGTATTTTGAGATATGCAAAGTAGGCTAAATTGGTTAACTAAATAGGGAAATTTCATACTTTTGAGCATGAATTGATGTATTTGTGTAACATTTGGCTAGTTTCGAGTCCTTGGGTGACGAGTTTGGAGTTTCGGGCACGTTCTTAACCCAGAGAGTAGGTTCAACACAAGGTGAGTCTCCTTTCTAACCTTGTAAGAGGGAATTGTCCCCTTTGGTGATTATAAATAATTGCATGTCCTTATTTGCGGGGGCTATCACGCACGAAGTGACGAGAGTCCATGCATAGCTACTACTATGTTATGTTGGGTAATTCTAGGACTCACGAGCATGCTTATATGTGCCTTACATGTATTCCTAAACGTATTTTGAGTTTCTTATTATCCTTGAATTGGCATGCGAATATTAGGAAGTTGTGTTCCATATTATATTGCTTAAGTTCTTGCCTTAAAGTATAATCTCTGTTAACTCCTTAATATTGATAATTTTATGTATGTATGCGGCACCCGCGTCACACGTATGATTCGTGAGCGGAATAGCCCTACTATTATGTCAACCGCGTCGCATGTTCGATTCGCGAGCGGGGTAATAGATGCATCTATGGTTCGAGTCGTTCGACCCTCGGCAGTGCACATTTATTTTCGCGACGCTTCGGTTGTACGCTTCCGGCCTATTATGTGCTATTTGATTTACTGGGAATTTGTTGTAATTGTATGTCCCATGTGAAAAAGGGAATTTAGTACATTATATGCTAACGAAATTTTACATGCAAGGGTAATTACAACTATACTTGAAAATTTATATCTTTGTGATTTCTACGACTGTTATGCCTGCCTAGTTCCTATTAAATTATGTTATTTAAAAATGTTGACCCTAGTAAGTATCACGTCTACTTCTCGTCACTACTTCTTCGAGATTAGGCGGGATACTCAGTGGGTACATATCTGTTTATGTACTCATGTTACGCTTATGTACTTAATTGTACAAGGTCTGAGGCAGGTGCATCTGGGTATTCATCCGGGCCTCGTCCCTGATGTATAGTGGGCGTGGATTTCTCGGTGAGCTGCTTTCCTTGACGCTTATCTCAGGCAGCATCCTGGAGTTCCATTTTTCTTTTATTATGTATGTACTATTTCTTCAGACAGTAGGGCAACTTGTACTTTCTTTTGGATACTAGTTTCTATTAGATGCCCGTAGACCTGTGACGCCAGTTCCTGGCATGCCCACGTAGTGGATATTCTATTCTTTTAGGTTGTAATGATGGTGGTGATTACTATATTTATTGCTCCCTTTGGTCGTTTAAGTAACTAATTTACTTCAAAGTTATGCTTTTTGAAAGAAAACCCTCTTAAGTATGGTGAATTATTTTATAAATTAAAAAGGGATCAATAGTAAATTAAAGTTGGCTTGCCTGACATCGAAGTTGGGCGCCATCGCGACCTAAATTGGGATTTGGGCCGTGACATCAGCAACTCCTAAGTCTTTCATGTCGAATTTTCTAGCCAACATGCGCTTTGTAGCATTTATATCTACCATACTTTTTCTCATTATCAAAATGTCATCAACATATAAACAAACAATGACTTCATGACCTGGAGTGTTTTTAATGTAAACACATTTGTCTCACTCGTTGATTTTAAACTCACTTGCCAACATTGTTTGGTCAAATTTGGCATGCCATTGTTTGGGTGCTTGTTTAAGTCCATAAAGTGACGTAACAAGTTTTCACACTTTATTTTCTTTACCAGGAACCACAAAATGCTCAGGTTGTTCCATGTAAATCTATTCCTCCAATTCTCCATTTAAGAAAGCTATTTTAACATCCATTTGATGGATTTCAAGACCACACAGCTGCTAGTGCCACTAACACCCTAATATATGTTATCCTCGTTACTGGCGAGTAAGTGTCAAAGTAATCAATGCCTTCCTTTTGTCTATAACCTTTGACAGCAAGTCTTGCCTTATATTTGTCAATAGTGCCATCAGCTTTCATTTTCCGTATAAAGATCCATTTCGAACCAAAAGGCTTATTTCGCGAGGGAAGATCAACCAATTCCCATGTATGGTTATCCAAAATTTATTGAATCTCACTATTGACTGCCTCTTTCCAAAATGCTGAATCAGAAGACGACATAACTGCTTTAAAAGTTTGAGGTTCATTTTCAAGCAAGAATGTCACAAAATCTGGTCCAAAGGAAGTAGATGTTCTTTGATGTTTGCTACACCTTGGATCTTCTACACTTGGAGTATTTTCCTTTGGTTCTTCCCGAAATCGTTTAGGTCTTTCACTTAACGACTCGCATTCAGTTTTATACAGATAGATGTTTTCAAGGAATTCAGCATCATCTGATTCCATTATCGTATTAACATGAATCTCGGGATTATCGGATTTATGAACCAAAAACCGACATGCTTTATTGTTTGTAGCATATCCAATGAAAACACAATCTACTATTTTTGGTCCGATTTTAGACCTTTTAGGTAAAGGAACTTGTACATTTGCTAGACACCCCCACACTTTGAAATATTTCAAGTTGGTTTTTCTTCCTTTTCATTTTTCATATGGAATAGATTGTGTTTTGCTGTGGGGTACTCTGTTGAGTATTCGCTTAGCTGTAAGGATAGCTTCCACCCACAAACTCTGTGATAATCCAGAACTTATTAATAAAGAATTCATCATTTCCTTTAATGTTCGATTTTTCCTTTCCGTAATTCCGTTTGATTGAGGTGTGTAAGGTGCAGTAGTTTGATGGATAATTCCATATTCCTGTGACGACCCAAAGGGTCATCACCTATGTTATTACCCATCCCGTACTTCTAAGGCCTTAAAAACCTCATTTATAATTGCCTCAATTTGTGTGCGCAGTCCGGGCGCGTAGCCGGATAGCTTAAATATGAAATTCTGTGAAAAATGCTAAGATTTGATATTAAAATGAATAAATTTGACTTCGCTCAACATTTTAGGTAAACGGACCCGGACCCGTGATTTGACGGTCCTGGAGGGTCTATAGGAAAATATGGGACTTGGGTGTATGCCCGGAATCGAATTCCGAGGTCCCAAGCCCGAGAATGAATTTTTGAGTTAAATTATTTTCTGAAAATATCTATGGAAATTGAAAATAAAATTTTATTAGAAAGTGATGGTATCGGACCCGTATTTTGGTTCCGAATCCCTGTACAGGTCTTATATATGCTTTGAGCACTTTCTGTAAAGTTTGGTTGAAATTGGATGTCGTTGGATATGTTTCGGACTTAAAATGGAAAATTTGATGTCTTATGAAACTTGATAGAATTCATGGATTTTGAGGCTTAATTCAATGTATATGATGTTATTTTGGCGATTTGATCGCACGGATAAGTTCATAGGATTTTGTTTAGGTAGTGTGTATATTTGGTTTACGGCCCCGAAGGCTCGGGTGAGTTTCGGATAGGCCACGGATTGCATTTTCTGATCTTGGAATTTTGCTAGTGTAACTGTTCTGCAGGCTTCGCAATTGCGAAGCCAGCATCACAAATGCGAGCTCGCAAATGTGAGTAATTCATCGTAAATGCGAAGGTGCCCTTGCTGGACAGGGATCGCAAATGCGAACATTCTGTTCGCAAATGCGACATTTTGGTCGCAAATGCGAAGTCCCTCCCTTTGCTCAGTGTTCGCAAATGCGAACTATTCATCGCATTTCCCATGCAGGGGTGTTCGCAATTGCGAACACTTGTTCGCAATTGCGATGCCAACCAGTGCCCTGTACTGTACAAAACCGAGATTTTTACTTCACTTTTCATATTTTCTTAAACTCAACACTCTTAGGCGATTTTTCTAAAGAACAAGACTCTTCCAAATCAGTTGTAAGTGGTTTTTACTCATTTCTTTTCAATCATTAACATCATTTAACATGTTTTCATCTTAAAATCAAAGATTTTCATGGGTGAAATTTGGTGAATTGGGTAGAACTTAGGTTTTTCATAAATTGGGATTTGAGTGGATGATTGAACTCCGAATTGAGAGATTTTTATATGGCTAGACTCGTGAGAGTACAAGAGTTCTGAAAAATATAAAATTTACCCGACTCCAAGACGTTGGCCTGGGGGCGTTTTGGTCATTTTACCTAATTTTGCGTCGTAACCTTGAATTTGATAGTAAAATTAGTGCATGAGATGTTATTTACGGTATGAAATTTGTTTGAATAGATTTGGGCCATTTGGAGTCGGATACTCGTGGCAAACGTGTGGTTTCAGATTGATTGATATACTTTGGACCCGAGGTAAGTGTTCAGTCTAACCTTAGCTTGAGGGAATAGGAGTTGAGTCTTGTTTGCTACTTGTTGATTGTAGAGTACGATGTATAGGCATGGTGACTAGTATCTATACATTGACGTCTAGCATGACCGTGAGTCCTTATATTGTGAATATTCTGGTGTTGGAGTAATTTCCATGTTTAATTGATAATTTCTATATGTTGTGAAGAATATGTGGAGGGAATTGTATCATGTAAACTCTGTTGGAGCATTGGCTCAATTTGTGCATTGAATAATGAGGGAATATGAGATATTACATTCTTTGGAGCATTGGCTCAATTTGTTAATTGAATAATGAGGAAATATGAGATATTACATTCTTTGGAGCATTGGCTCAATTTGTGAATTGAATAATGAGGAAATATGAGATATTACATTCTTTGGAGCATTGGCTCAATTTGTGAATTGAATAATGAGGAAATATGAGATATTACATTCTTTGGAGCATTGGCTCAATTTGTGAATTGAATAATGAAGAAATATGAGATAGTATGTCTTTCGAGCATTGGCTCAGATTGTAACACGAACGATGAAGGTTTATGAAACAATTTTATTCTTTGGAACATTGGCTCAAGTAATAGAATAAATCATGGAAATGAAAGTGAAAGAAAGAGAAAGAGTTATTGAAATATACCCTTGCCGAGATTTAAATGTTTAATTTATGTTACCCTTGCCAGGATTTAATTGTTGACTTATTGTTCCCTTGCCGGGATTTCTATTCCTATTCTGTTTTCTCCCTTGCCCTTGGTTGTGATTTCTATTTGGGTGAGGAAGAGTGTTAATGTGATTTCTATTTGGGTGAGGAAGAGTGTTAAAGCACGAAGGGTGATGTCGTGCACTATTTTCTATTGTAAGGAAGAGTGTAAAAGCACGAAAGGTGATGTTGTGCCATGATTCTTATTAAAAGCACGAAGGGTGATGTCGTGGCATGATTCTTACTAAAAGCACAAAGGGTGATGTCGTGCCATGATTCTTATTAAAAGCACGAAGGGTGATGCCGTGCCATGATTCATATTAAAAGCACGAAGGTTAATGTCGTGCCGACATAGTGAGAGTAAAGCACGAAGGGTGATGCCGTGCCATGATTCATATTAAAAGCACGAAGGTTAATGTCGTGCCGACATAGTGAGAGTAAAGCACGAAGGGTGATGTCGTGCACTTGTTTTAGTGAGAATGAGAGTAAAGCACGAAGGGTGATGCCGTGCACTTGTTTTGGTGAGTATGAGAGTAAAGCACGAAGGGTGATGTCGTGCACTTGTTTATTCCCTGTTGTTATTCTGATACTAGTTAGTTACCTTGTTCTGTTACTTAAATAAGTGTTTACTTTTCCCTTTGTACTCTGGAATTTTTTTCCCGTAATTGTACTTAACTATTTACTTCCTGCCGCTATTTCTATATATACATTTATTTGAACTGCACAGGTTTATTTGGTAGTCTGGTTCTAGCCTCGTCACTACTTTGCCGAGGTTAGGCTGGGCACTTACTCAGTACGTGGGGTCAGTTCTGATGCTACATCTGCACTTCTTTTATGTTGTGCAGATTACACAGCCGAACCCAGAGGACATCAGTAGTGGGAGTGTCTTCCAGCTCATCATAGAGGCTTCAGGTATACCCATTGGCGTTCGTGGGCCTTGGCGTCTCTTCTATCCCCTTGTCTTTGATTCTGTCTTGTTTTTCCTTTAGTTTCGAAGGCAGACATGTATTTCCTTTCAGACTTGTATTTAGCACTCTTAGACAGTTCGTGAGTTTGTAACTCAAGATTTTGGGAGATTTTGCGTCGATGTTTTGTGATTATCTTTACTTAGCTTTTAAAAAACTGTATTCATTTCGCTGATTTAATTTCTAAGTGTTTTAGCTTATTCTGGAAAGTTGAGATTTTCATGCTATTTAGCTATATACGTTGGCTTTTCTAGCGGGTTCAACGTTAGATGCCATCACGGCCCGATGGCGGGATTTCGGGGTGTGACAAGTTGGTATCAGAGCTCTAGGATGCTTAGGTCTCACAACTCACGGACAACTTGGTAGAGTCTGAGGGATCGGTACGGAGACGTCTGTATTTATCCCCCAGAGGCTGCACAGTTAGGAATAACTCCACATTTCTTCATTTCCATCGTGCGAATTTATTCTATCATTGATGATTGAACTTGCATACTCTTGCCCTCTCACTAATCTTAGCAGCACGCGAAGCGTCTACGACCAAACCAGAGGTGAAGCACCAGTGGCAGCTACGATCAAGGGAAGAGACAGCAGCAGAGCGCAGTCTAAAGCTCGAACATCAGCGCTTATTGTACAGTCTTAAATGGATCTAGATGCGGAGGCTCTAGCTCATTCAGTATATGTTGGACTAGTCCAAGCTCCGGAAAGATTGACAGCTACTCCATGGTTGCAGGATGCACTAGTCCGTTTATTGAGGTTGGACAAGTTACCGAACAAGTTCCACTCCATTTCAGCGGTATATCTTTTGAAGACCCAGATGATTTTCTTGACTGCTTCCGTGAAGTACTGCACACCATAGGAATAAGTGTAAGGCAACGGGGTTGATTTATATGAGTTGTGAAGTTTAACATCGTGGATTATCAGGTATTGTGACCTATGACTTCGTGCCACGTGGGGGAAGTCCACTGCCAAGGAATAGATTGCGAGGCCGCGTGTCATATCAGTTTTGGTTTGGAATGTAAAAAGCTGGGAATTTCGGACGAACTCAGGATAGGTTGATACCTTATGTCGGCTGGTGGTAGAAATTGCCCTAGACTTGGGAGAGTCATATTTCGTCAAAGCACTCAGGCTACGTGCCCCATTGCAGCTACACTTTAACTACATGACAACCTATGGAAAAGAGTCGGAATGTCATAAGTGGAGGTTAGATTCCTAGAGGTGGAGACCCAGTCTGTTGATATATTTTCTATGGTATGGATGAGGTCGTTACATTAAATGATTTCACTAAAAGCACAATCTCTAATTATTATAAAGTAATGAATTTCTGAACTTAATTCGGTTATGCTTATCTAATAAAATTCTTCTAATATGCTCCTCTTTCGGTTGAGCTTCGTAACTCAAAAATCTACTTATGTGAATACTTGTATTGAGAAATTCTGTGGGGTTAACTGTGTTTACCGTTACGTGTTGAAATTATGCTTAACGGAAAATATTTAAATGAAGGAAATGGAATGTTTCGAGTGGCAAGATATGCATATTACTTGTGATTCAGAATCGAGGACGAGATCCTCGTGTGTTGAAATGATTTGGTATATTTAGACCGGACCTCGAGCCACGGTGGAAGTTATGTAAGGATGAGATCCTTGTGATGGAAATTCTTGTGTTTAAATTCTCCCTTGTGAATTAAATTCTGTTTCTTTTTACTATAAGTACTGGTAGGAAGTCATGCTTATTAAAAACTTATGTATAAAAATAAGAGTAATAGTAATAATATTAATTAATAAATAAATAAACTAACTAACCATCTGTGCGTAATTTGCTAAATTTGTGCTATAATTATGGAGCCTTATCTTACCAGGTAGGCGCCGCTCCAGGTGGCGTTAGATGTGGCACGTTATTTTGGGTAATTATGAGGTCTTCAAGCATCGTATCTCAATATCAGAATTGTGAAGGAACTGGAGGAGCAGTTACAGGATTTGTTGGGTAAAGGCTTCATTAGGCCTAGTGTTTCTCCTTGGGGTGCTCCAGTATTTTTTGTCAAGAAGAAAGATGGTTCGATGAGGATGTGCATTGATTACCGACAATTGAACAAGGTTACAATCAAGAATAAGTATCCACCGCCGAGGATTGATGATTTGTTCGATCAGCTTCAGGGTGCCAGGGTATTTTCGAAGATAGACTTGAGATCTGGCTACCATCAGTTGAGGATTAGGGCATCCGATGTCCCTAAGACAGCTTTCTGCACTCAGTACGGGCATTATGAGTTTTTAGTCATGTCGTTTGGGTTGACAAATGCCCCAGCAGCTTTTATGGAGCTGATGAACCGAGTGTTCAGGCCTTATTTGGACTCGTTCGTGATAGTCTTCATTGACGATATATTGATATACTCCCGCAGTCAGGAGGAGCACGAGCAGCATCTCAGAGTGGTTCTTCAGACTCTGAAGTATAGTCAGCTTTATGCAAATTTTTCGAAGTGTGAGTTCTGGTTGAGTTGCATTCCTGGGTCATGTCGTGTCAGCAGAGGGTATTCAGGTTGACTCAAAGAAGATTGAGGCAGTCAAGAACTGTCCTAGACCCGCATCAGCTACAGAGATTCGGAGTTTCTTGGGATTAGCAGGCTATTATCGTCGGTTCGTGGAGGGGTTCTCATCTATTGCAGCCCCGATGACTAGGTTGACCCAGAAGGGTGCCCAGTTCAGATGGTCGGACGAGTGTGAGATGAGCTTTCATAGGATCAAGACAGCTCTGACTACGGCACCAGTATTGGTTTTTGCCCACAGGTTCATGGCCTTATACAGTCTATTGCGATGCTTCCCGTATTGGGCTTGGTGCAGTATTGATGCAGGATGGCAAGGTCATTGATTATGCTTTGAGGCAGTTGAAACTTCATAAGAAGAACTATGCAGTGCAGGATTTGGAGTCGGCAGTCGTTGTCCACGCATTGAAGATTTGGAGGCACTACCTGTATGATGTGGCGTGTGAGGTGTTCACTGATCATAAGAGTCTTCAGTATTTGTACAAGCAAAAAGAGTTGAATTTGAGGAAGAGAATATGGTTGGAGTTGTTGAAGGATTATGATATTACCATCTTATATCGCCCGGGGAAGGCTAATGTGGTGGCCGATGCTTTGAGTAGGAAGTCAGCTAGTATGGGCAGTCTTGCTTTTATCCCGGTCAGTTAGAGGCCGCTTGCTTTGGATGTTCAGGCTTTGGCCAATCGATTTGTGAGGTTGGATATTTCTGAGCCTAGTCGAGTTTTGGCTTGTACGGTCTCTCGTTCTTCATTATTGGAGCGTATCCATGATCGGCAGTTTGATGATCCCATTTGTGTGTCCGTAGAGACACGGTGCAGCGCGGAGGTGCCAAGCAGGTGACCTTATATGATGAGGGTGTTTTGAGATTGTAGGGGAGAGTTTGTGTGCCCAATGTTGATGGGATTCGAGAGTTGATTTTGGAGGAGGCCCATAGTTCCCGGTACTCTATTCATCCGGGCGCCGCGAAGATGTATCAGGATTTGCGGCAGCATTATTGGTGGCATGGAATAAAGAAGGATATTGTGGCGTATGTGGCGCGATGTTTGAATTGTCAGCAGGTTAAGTTTGAGAATTAGAGGCCTGGTGGTTTATTTAAGAGGATTGAGCTTCCCGAGTGGAAGTGGGAGAGGATCACTATGGACTTTGTTACTGGATTTCCTTTGACCCGGAAGAAGTTCGATGCAGCTTGGGTCATTGTTGATAGGCTGACCAAGTCAGCACATTTCATTCCTGTGGTAGTCTCCTATTCATCCGAGAGGTTAGCTGAGATCTATATTCGGGATATTGTTCACCTTCATGGTGCGCCGGTATCTATCATTTCGAACCGGGGCGCGCAGTTTACCTCGTGTTTCTGGAGGGCAGTTCAGTGAGAGTTAGGCACCCAGGTGGAGTTGAGCACAACATTTTATCCTCAGACGGATGGGCAGTCCGAGCAGACTATTCAGATATTGGAGGATATGCTCCGAGCTTGTGTTATTGACTTTGGAGAATCATGGGATCAGTTCTTGCCTTTAGCAGAGTTCGTCTACAACAACAGCTACTAGTCGAGTATCCAGATGGCTCCTTATGAGGCTTTATATGGTAGGCGGTGTCGATCTCCGGTTGGATGGTTTGAGCCGGGAGAGGCTCGGTTGTTGGGTACAGATTTGGTTCAGGAGGCCTTGGACAAGGTCAGGATCATTCAGGATAGGCTTCGTACAGCTCAGTCCAAGCAAAAGAGTTATGCAGATCGCAAGGTTCGATATGTGGCTTTCATGGTTGGTGAGCGAGTACTGCTCCGAGTGTCGCTTATGAAGGGCGTGATGAGATTTGGGAAGAAGGGCAAGCTTAGCCCTAGGTTCATTGGCCCGTTTGAGATTCTTGATTGAGTGGGAGAGGTGGCTTATAGCTTGCATTGCCGCCTAGCTTATCAGCCGTGCATCCAGTTTTTCATGTATCCATGCTTCGGAGGTATCACGGCGATCCAGCCCACGTGCTAGATTTCAGTACTGTCCAGTTGGACAAGGGCTTATCTTATGAGGAGGAGCCGGTAGCTATTTTAGACCGACAGATTCATCAGTTGAGATCCAAGAGTTTTCCTTCTGTTTGTGTTCAATGGAGAGGTCAGCCTCCTAAGGCATCGACCTAGGAGTCTGAGTCCGATATGCGGAGCCGTTACCCTCATTTATTTCCCGACTCAGGTACTTCCTTCTTCTGTCCGTTCGAGGACGAACGGTTGTTTTAGAGGTGGAGAATGTGACGACCCAAAGGGTCATCACCTATGTTATTACCCATCCCATACTTCCGAGGCCTTGAAAACCTCATTTGTAATTGCCTCGATTTGCATGCGCAGTCCGGGCGCGTAGCCGGACAGCTTAAATATGAAATTATGAGGAAAATACTAAGATTTGATATTAAAATGAATAAATTTGACTTCGGTCAACATTTTGGGTAAACGGACCCGGACCCGTGATTTGACGATCCCGGAGGGTCTGTAGGAAAATATGAGACTTGGACGTATGCCCGGAATCGAATTCCGATGTCCCAAGCCCGAGAAATGATATTTTGAGTTAAATTGTTTTCTGAAAATATCTATGGAAATTGAAAATGCAATTTGATTAGAAAGTGATGGTATCGGGCCCGTATTTTGGTTCTGGCGCCCGGTACAGGTCTTATATATGCTTTGAGCACTTTCTGTAAAGTTTGGTTGAAATTGGATGTCGTTGGATGTGTTTCGGACTTAAAATGGAAAATTTTATGTCTTATTAAACTTGAGAGAATTCATGGATTTTGAGGCTTAATTTGATGTATATGATGTTATTTTGGCGATTCGATCACATGGATAAGTTCATAAGATTTTTTTGAGGTAGTGTGTATATTTGGTTTGGAGCCCCGAGGGCTCGGGTGAGTTTCGGATAGGCCACGGATTGCATTTTCTGATCTTGGAATTTTGCTGGTGTAACTATTCTGCAGGCTTCGCAAAATGCGAGCAATTCATCGCAAATGTGAAGGTGCCCTTGCTGGACAGGGATCGCAAATGCGAACATTCTGTTCGCAAATGCGAATATGGGACTTTCACAAATGCGACATTTTGGTCGCAAATCCGAAGTCCCTCCCTTTGCTCAATGTTCGCAAATGCGAACTATTCTTCGCATTTCCCATGCAGGGGTGTTCGCAATTGCGAACACTTGTTCGCAATTGCGATGCCAACCAGTGCCCTGTATTGTACAAAACAGAGATTTTTACTTCACTTTTCATATTTTCTTAAACTCAACACTCTTAGGCGATTTTTCCAAAGAACAAGACTCTTCCAAATCAGTTGTAAGTGGTTTTTACTCATTTCTTTTCAATCATTAACATCATTTAACATGTTTTCAACTTAAAATCAAAGATTTTCATGGGTAAAATTTGGTGAATTGGGTAGAACTTAGGTTTTTCATAAATTGGGATTTGAGTGGGTGATTGACCTCCGAATTGAGAGATTTTTATATGGCTGGACTCGTGAGAGTACGAGGGTTCTGAAAATATAAAATTTACCCGACTCCAAGATGCTGGCCTGGGGGCGTTTTGGTCATTTCACCTAATTTCGCGTCGTAACCTTGAATTTGATAGTAAAATCAGTGCATGAGATGTTATTTACGTTATGAAATTTATTTGAATAGATTTGGGCCATTTGGAGTCGGATACTCGTGGCAAACGTGTGGTTTTGGATTGATTGCTATACTCTGGACCCGAGGTAAGTGTTCGGTCTAACCTTAGCTTGAGGGAATAGGAGTTGAGTCTTGTTTGCTACTTGTTGATTGTAGAGTACGATGTATAGGCATGGTGACGAGTATCTATATATTGGCATCTAGCATGACCGTGAGTACTTATATTGTGAATATTCTGGTGTTGGGGTAATTTCCATGTTTAATTGATAATTTCTATATGTTGTGAAGAATATGTGGAAGGAATTGTATCATGTAAACTCCATTGGAGCATTGGCTAAATTTGTGCATTGAATAATGAGGGAATATGAGATATTACATTCTTTGGAGCATTGGCTCAATTTGTTAATTGAATAATGAGGAAATATGAGATATTACATTCTTTGGAGCATTGGCTCAATTTATTAATTGAATAATGAGGAAATATGAGATATTACATTCTTTGGAGCATTGGCTCAATTTGTGAATTGAATAATGAGGAAATATGAGATATTACATTCTTTGGAGCATTGGCTCAACTTGTGAGTTGAATAATGAGGAAATATGATATATTACATTCTTTGGAGCATTGGCTCAATTTTTGAATTGAATAATGAAGAAATATGAGATAGTATGTCTTTGGAGCATTTGCTCAATTTGTGAATTGAATAATGAGGAAATATGAGATATTACATTCTTTGGAGCATTGGCTCAATTTGTGAATTGAATAATGAAGAAATATGAGATAGTATGTCTTTCGAGCATTGGCTCAGATTGTAACACGAACGTTGAAGGTTTATGAAACAATTGTATTCTTTGGAGCATTGGCTCAAGTAAAAGAATAAATCATGGAAATGAAAGTGAAAGAAAGAGAAAGAGTTATTGAAATATACCCTTGCCCGGATTTAATTGTGCAGTTGATGTTCCCTTGCCGGGATTTAAATGTTTAATTTATGTTACCCTTGTCGGGATTTAATTGTTAAATTATTGTTCCCTTTTTGGGATTTCTATTCCTATTTTGTTTACTCCCTTGCCCTTGGTTGTGATTTCTGTTTGGGTGAGGAAGAGTGTTAAAGCACGAAGGGTGATGTCGTGCACTGTTTTCTATTGTAAGGAAGAGTGTAAAAGCACGAAGGGTGATGCCGTGCCATGATTCTTATTAAAAGCACGAAGGGTGATGTCATGCCATGATTCTTATTAAAAGCACGAAGGGTGATGTCTTTCCATGGTTCTTATTAAAAGCACAAAGGGTGATGTCGTGCCATGATTCATATTAAAAGCACAAAGGTTAATGTCGTGCCGACATAGTGAGAGTAAAGCACGAAGGGTGATGTCGTGCACTTGTTTTAGTGAGAATGAGAATAAAGCACGAAGGGCGATGCCGTGCACTTGTTTTAGTGAGAATGAGAGTAAAGCACGAAGGGTGATGTCGTGCACTTGTTTTGGTGAGTATGGGAGTAAAGCACGAAGGGTGATGTCGTGCACTTGTTTATTCCCTGTTGTTATTCTGATACTAGTCAGTTACCTTGTTTTGTTACTTAAATAAGTGTTTACTTTTCCCCTTGTACTCTGGAATTTTTTTCCCGTAATTGTACTTAACTGTTTACTTCCTGCCGCTATTTCTATATATACATTTATTTGAACTGCACAGGTTTATTTGGTAGTCTGGTTCTAGCCTCGTCACTACTTCGCCGAGGTTAGGCTGGGCACTTACTCAGTACATGGGGTCGGTTGTACTGATGCTACACCTGCACTTCTTTTATATTATGCAGATTATGCAGCCGGACCCCGAGGACATCATTAGTGGGAGTGTCATCCAGCTCATCATAGAGGCTTCAAGGTATAACCGCTGGCGTTCTTGGTCCTTGGCGTCTCTTCTATCCCCTTGTCTTCGATTCTGTCTTGTTTTCCTTTAGTTTCGAAGGCAGACATGTATTTCCTTTCAGACTTGTATTTAGAATTCTTTGACAGTTCGTGAGTGTGACGACTCGGCCGGTCATCTTAAGAATTAACGTCCCGATCCCCTGTTAACTGTTTTCCTTAAGTCTATTTTTGCTTAACTGAATTACCGGGATGTTCGGTTTGGAGTTTCGGAAAGTTTTGGGACATTTTAGTCCCTAAAATAAGAGCTTAAGTGTTGGAAAGTTTCCCGTAGTCGGAGCAGTGTGAAGACGGCCTCAGAATGGAAATCTGATGGTTCTGTTAGCTCCGTTAGGTGATTTTGGGGTTGGAAGCGTGTTCGGAATGTATTTTGGAAGTCCGTAGCTTATTTAGGCTTGAAATGCCGAAGTTTGAATTTTTGAAGTTTCCGGTCCGATAGTGAATCTTTGATCCGAGGGTCGGAATAGAATTCCGGAAGTTTCAGCAGTTCCGTTATGTCATTTGGGATGTGTGTGCAAAATTTGAGGTCATTCGGATAAGTTTAGACGTGTTTTGGCGTCGGATGTGAATTCTAGAATTTCCTAAGTTCCTAGGCTTTAATCTTTGCATAAACGATGATTTTGATGTTATGAGACGTGTTTTTAAGGCTCGACCTAGTTCAAATGAGGTGTTAGGGTTGGTTGGTGGTTTTGGTTGAGGTGCCGGGGGCCTCGGGGTTGTTTCGGATGCTTAACGGGTGACAATTGGACTTTCTTGATGCTAAACCAGACACCTTCTGGTGTCTTCGCACCTGTGAAGGTTTTTTCGCACGTGCGGCCTCGCAGGCTCGGTGGAATGGATCGCAGGTGCGATAGGGGAGCCTTGACCCAGTTGTCGCAGGTGCGACCTGGGTTCCGCAAGTGCGGGGCCGCAGGTGCGACCAATGCGATCGCAGGTGCGGCCCCTGTGCATTTAAGTGACTTCTGCACCTGAGATGCTTTTTACGCAGGTGCGGTATCCCAAGTGCGAATTTAGGCACCGCAGGTGCGAAAATCCCTGTTAATATTCCAAAAATACGAGGGTTTTGCCATTTTCACCATTTTAGAATTTTGGAGCTCAAGATTGGCGATTTTCTGGGGATTACAAGGAGAAGGATCATAGGTAACATTTCCTAATCCTAATTCATTTTTAGACCATTAATTCCCGTTGATTTCTTTAGTTTAATTATCAAAAATGGGGGAAAATCATAGGAAGGGATGAGATCATTCCCAATCCAAAATTCTTGAAATATTGAGGTTTTTAGCATCGAATTTTGATTATTTCTGGTTAAATGAGTTCGTGAGTGAATGGGTGTTCGGAAAATATGACTTTTACTTGATTCCGAGTCGTGGGTCCGAGGGGCGTTTTGGTCATTTTACATAATTTCACGCCTTAGCTTGAGTTAAACAGTATGATCAGTTGCATGAGATGTTAATTACGATATGTAATTTAATTTTATAGATTTGGACCATTTGGAGTCGGATACTCGTGGCAAAAGTGTGATTTCAAGTTGGTTTTGAGCCGGTTCGAGGTAAGTGGCTTGTCTAACTTTGTGTGTGGGACCTTACCCCTTAGTATGTGATATTTTATTATTGAGTGCCTTGTACGTGAGGTGACGAGCGCGTACTTGTGCTAATTGTTGAAAATTCGGTTTTACTCTAAACATTTAGACTGAGTTTCTTTCTTACCTATTTTATTTTAATTACAACTATAGTCTATGTTAGCTTAGAAAATCGTACCTATTTGCTTAAATCGCCTTAATTGCACTACGTTAAGCATGTAGACTAAAATTAGTTGTTGACTTGTATTTTGCACTTTAATTCTGAACGCCTTCTTGTTGTGCCGTGTATTTACTTTGGGACTACGGGACGGTATCCTGGGAGATCCCCCCTGCATATTTACTTTGGGACTACGGGACGGTATCTCGGGAGATCCCCCTGAATATTTACTTTGGGACTACAGGACGGTATCCTGGGAGATCCCCCTGAATATTTACTTTGGGACTACGGGACGGTATCCCGGGAGATCCCCCTGCA
>ML371451.1:0-53810 GCA_005239525.1 Nicotiana knightiana | reverse complement strand
TTTATTTGTGTTAATTAATCAACTTCCATTATAGTTTAATCATACATGTTTGGGGTTATTTGAGTTAGTGACCTAGTTTAACTTCTGATTTCATCAATTAGTTGTTTAGGTTAAATGTTTTCCTACTTTCCTTTAATTTGTCCTGCTTCCCTTAATATTTTCTGTTTAAAGATAGTCGTTTAAAGTCTGATATTGCATTAGGTAATTGTTTCAAGACTATAGTAATTATGCATGTTTAGGTTTACTTGCCTTACTCATTTAGATTTAGTTTCTGATTTAGTCAATTAGTTTTTGATCTAATTAGGACTGTTTTGAACCATTTCTCAAGTAATAAACATCCTGGATATGTTTTAGGCTTAGTCTAGTCTTTAAATAGTAACTAATCATTTAATTAGATAAAAAATAGTCAACTTAATAATTAACTTAGCCCTAAACAATAAGGGGTAATTACAAGGATGTCTTAGGGTATTTTAGGAATTCTAGGTGAAGAATCTTGGTTGTAACAACCCAAGAAACTTCTAGAATGAAGATAATAAAATAAAAAGGAGATTAAATATGAATTTCTAGGTAAAAACAGTAAATTTCATAAACAAAAAAGAGTGTCAAAATAGAGGAAGTTTCTAGAATATGTACAGTTGTCCTAGCTGTTACAAAAGATGCTGAAAATAGGATAGGGAGGACATCTGTACTGTACTATTTTCAGATTTTAGGATAAGGAATATTCATAAAATATGCCCTCTCTAGGCAGCCTATATATAGACTACTCTATTCTGAAAATTATACACACAATGAGAAAGATATTCATTCTGAAAATTTCCACACATATATTATAGAAAAACACATGCTATATACATTAGACACTCTCATATAGATACACTGCTTTGAAAACACAGAGATTCTGAAAAATGCTCTCTTGAAATACACACTTATGTTCTTTTATACCCATTTCAAATCAAAAGTCCCTGAAAAACTCTTCCCACTATGGCAAGAAAATCTAGGTTTAATATATCGTTTAGTTCTTGTTTTTGCTGAGGTTTTCTGGGATAAAATTGGTCATTTTGAGCTGGTTTTCTGGGTTTGGTTACTGGGTTGTTGCTGATGGTTTCACTATTGCTGTTTGAACGTCTGGTATTTCTATTTCTGACCTTTATTCTCTATTTTGGTGGCTACTTTTTTAATCCCTTTAGGTATGTAATCACACCTTACATGGAATAAATTTTCTTGACTAAATATGGTCTGAATATTTGCATCTTTATGCTTAATTTTAGATTTAACGAATATACTAGTTGATTCATGGTTTCTTAGACATGAGTTTTAATGCCTCTTAGTTAGCCTAAATATGGCTGTTTGGATTAAGTTTTGTTTCAGAAAAGTTTAAACTCGAATCCCTGTGGTAATCATTTAAATCTGAGGTCTATTTTTGGCTTTAGGCTTGATTGTCCTCCCTTGGTAATTGAAGATTTCCTGTTTAATTCCAAAATTAGCATGTTTAAATCAGTTGTTGCCTAGAAGTCAGGATAACAAAGTAACCTCCTATGTATTCGAAATCCTTGTCCCAAGTGATGATTTGCAAATTCATTTGTCCTAGCTGGATACTCAGGCTCCAAGTAGTCACTTTTATTGATCAGGACGTTTAGGATAGCTCTATTTATGTACCATGGCCTTGTAATGTAAAAGTTTAACTTCTCTTCTTCTTTGTTTTAGTTTGAAATTATGTAAATAATGATTAATGTTTAAAGCATGATTAGTATACTAAATTATGTAATAAAATTTATGTCTTTGCTTTTAGGTCATTTATAAAATCTCTTTGTCATGGACCCCGTAAGATAGGATAAAATTCTGGGCTGGCGGGTCCAAAATGTTGGATCCCAAAGAGGTTTGAAAAACAGACTTTACTGGGCCTGCTATTCGTGGCCCAGATTTTAAAAGCCTCTGATGTTATATGACCTTTGTAAATCTATTTGAAATCCAACCCTATAATATGTGTCATGAATCATTAGTGTCATCAGTAAATTCAAATGCCATAATTTTTTCTAGGTAACATTTCTTGTATAAACCAATTTAAGCTAGGCAGCTTCTAATTTCTCTTTCGAAATGGCTTAAAAATTGGACTAGCACAGTACTTAAGCATGAAACTGGGCCAGATTTCAATATGGCCCAAATCCTGATTTTTAGGCTAACAAACTTAGTCTTAGAAGACCTTGAACAAAAATACATTTTGTAGTCCAAAATATCTCTTTCACTTTTAAGCTAATACCACAAATAACTTCGGAAAAAACAAATAACTTATGAACAATCGTAGTTTGCTTTAGGCACATAATTAAATCATCATGGCTATGGATACGGCTCCCCTGGCATAGTCGTGATACGTAAATTCCATTCGGGTTTGCATTTTATTTGACCCGACCATAACTTCGAACGATATTAAAATGAACATGTTGTATATCGCGGGTGCATTTCATGTGGCGCGATTTGCGATGTGTACCAAAATGACAAGTGTACGACAATCGTGACTTGTTCCAGAAATAACTCCATAAATGATTAAAAGCGGTATAAAAGATGAAAATGCACAATAGGTTTAAAACACGTAAGTAATTAGATAATTAGGCCAATTAATAATAGTTGAGCGACCGTGCTAAAACCACGAAATTCGGGAATGCCTAACACCTTCTCCCGGGTTAACAGAATTCCTTACCCTGTCTTCTGGTTTCGCAGACTTTAAATGGAGTCAACTTTACTCGATTTGGGATTCTAAAATAAACCGGTGACTTGAGATACCATAAATATTTCAAGTGGCGACTCTGAAGAAATTAAATAAATAATCTCATATCGATTATGTCACTTAAATTGGAAAAACTCTCTTATCCCACCCTGGGAAAAAAGACGTGTGACAATATGTGCTCATATTTTGTACATATATTGTTATAAAATAAGCGCTTGTTTTTAAGGTTAAAGGCTGTTCAATTTTACATAAGGATTTGTCTATCGATTTTGCGTGAATTTGAAAAAAATATCCTTTAACTATAGCTTTTAAAAAATGTTATTATTTGTGTGGCCTAATATTAAATCTAAAATTATGATATTTTGTTACCCCATATGCTTTTATTACAATTTCTCAAAGATTTATAAATTATTACAAATAACTTAAATATGAAAAACTACATTGAGTCATTTGGTGGAATCCAAAGCCACCAGATTTGGTAGGATTTTTAGAAGGCATACTTTGGTAATCGTAGGCTTTAAACTTATTTTCATTCATAAAGACTTTAACGTTGAACTTTGTTTGAGAATATATGGCAAATTCATTAATGATCTCAAACCCCTAAATATAAGTAGTTTATAAAAGGAGATTTAGTGCATTTAATATCATTATATATAAAGAGATACATATTTTAAACAAGGAAATGTACTATTTAAAGTATATTTTTAAGGGTTTGAAAAGAACGAAACTTTCCAACTGAAGGGATTGAAAATCATACGAAACTTGTTAGTGAAGGAATTGAAAAGACTAAAGCTTCCTAATGAAGGAATTTGGAAAAATTAAATTAATTCTCTAACATTTAAGATTGCCTAGTGTGAATTGATCGCCATTGAACTCCTAAAAATGGAAGGAAATTTGAATATTAAAGCTTTGAACATTAGGAAAATAATTAATTGATTATTCCTAAATATTAGAAAAATAATTAATTGACTATTCCTAAATATTAGGAAATTAACTAAATAAATATTACCAAATATTAGAAAAATAGTCAAATGATTATTTTGTTCAGCGTGAACTCTATTTTCAAAAGGCAAAAAAGACGAACGACATTTTGCTAAGAGCCTTCGTGCTTTTAATGTAATATCGATTATATTATGGTTGTTCATTTAGTACTCCATTGTAAATAAGCTTTCTAAAGAAGCTTATTCATCTGAGACTCCGCCGTAAATATTGATCACGCCCAACTATGCCTTATAAAAAGAACTAAGCGGTCGTTGCAAATATAATCTTGTTTACAAGTCCGGAGTCGAATCCCACAGAGAACTAAGACTTAGCTACAGTTGTTCACTATCACCAAGAATACCAGCTTGAACAATTCCTAACTTATAGATATTAAGATTTTTGTGTTTAACTAATTAACTAACAAATTAAAATAGTAAATTAACACTAAAGATACTAAAGGTTGGAGAAAAGATTAAGGAGGTCTAGAGTTATGATTTTCCCAATTGTTGGAATCCTTCCCGCTACGTCTTCTATAATTTCGTTTAAGTATTCTCTATCGATCATGAGCACTCTGACTGTCGTAACTCACTCCCCAGTAATTATAACAATATACTAGACATATTCTCCCGAATTACGCTAGCTATCCTTAAGTACAACTCACTTAGATCGCACTCAAGGTTCGTTATCCCTAATCCCACCTTTAAACCCTTCGTTATTGATCCCTCATATACGTCGGGAGTGATATTGTTCAACAACGACCTAAATATGCACTCTCTCCCGAGTAATACATACTAAATAGGCACAACAAATTGAGGGCCCTTCAATTAACTACAACAAGCATGTAGTTGAACAAATAGAGATAAAACTTTTGCAAATCTATATTAACATAACAAGAAATTCATTCTTTAATAGGTTCCATCAAAATCCTAGATAACTAATTAGCTATTCATAATAGTATGTAAAACTACAATACTAAAAGTCATAACCAACAATGAAAAATAGGAAGAGGAAGGAAAAACTCGTGGAAGAATTCTCTGCCTTGCTCCTATTGTGTCTCTACCTCCTTAGGTCGAATCTGTGTCAAAAGTATGTCAAAAGTCCTCAAAATACCATTTTTCCATGTATATAAACCAAGTAGGGTCGGGCCTAAACAATTATACCTTCTCCTACGCGAAAAAGGACTGTTTTCTGGCAGCCCGTCCGCGGCCGCGGATTCAACCGCGGACCCGGGCGCGGTTTTTGGCCAGTGTTCTGTTTCGAGCATTTTTCACCCTTTTATACTTGGAATTTAGAAAAACGTAAAACATGAAAGTTGTAGTAATTTGAGTTATATTTCCAACCGTATATTGTGGAGCCCAAATGGAGTTCTAAGCTAAAAGTTATGTTCATTTTACTAGACAGCATGCAATATGCCTACTCGATTCTTCGTTCGTTCTTAACTATCAAATTTGATCCTCAAACACAATCCTGGCTTAATTTCTTGGGCTTTTACTCAGAATTCAAATCTCCAAATCACTTGAATTCATTCCATAACATCTACATAGCTCGGAATCACTCCTACAAGGCAAAAAACACACAATTAGTGCAAAACACTAGCGATTAAAGCTCAAATTCAATTAAAGTGCAGTAAATTAGAGTGTAATAAGCGACTAAAATACGCAATTATAGCCTATCATCAAATATATTTATTTATTTAGTACTCTATTAAAAATAAACCTCATGAAGAAGCTTATCCTTTCGGTACTCCATTATCGATAAATATACCCCGGTAAAAGATTATCTATATCTACGAGCTTATCCTTTCGGTATTGCATTATGGATAAATATTACTCCGGTAGAAGATCATCTATATCGGGTACATCATCTTACAAGCAACTTACACAGCAGTGTAACGACCCGATTGATCGTTTTGAGTATTTGCACTTTGCTCGATAGTTTACGGGCGTGAGTAGCTCCGTATGATGTATTTTGACTTATGTGAATCGTCGATTTTGGTTTTTAGGTTATTTGGGACTAATTTGGAAGAATGATTCTCAACTAGGGAGCTTTAAATTTGAAAGAGTTGACCGAGTTTGACTTTTTAGTATTTGACCTCGGATTGAAATTTTGATGGTTCCATTCGTTCCGTTGAGTGATTTTGGACTTAAGAACGCGTCCGGATTGTGATTTGGAGGTCCGTAGTTGAATTTAGCTCGAAATGGAAAAAGTTGGATTTTTTTGGAAAGTTTGACCGAGAGTGGACATTTTGATATTGGGGCTGGATTACAATTATGGAATTTGGAGCAGGACTGTAATGTCAAATGTGACTTGTGTGCAAAATTTGAGGGCAATCAGACGTGATTTGATAAGTTTCGGCATCGGTTGTGGAAGTTTGATGTTTCAAGTTCATTGATTTTTGATTTGAGGTGTGATTCATCGTTTCGATGTTGTTATGTGTGTTTTGAGGCCTCGAGTAATTCCTTGTTATGTTATGGGACTTGTTGGTATGTTTGGACGTGGTCCCGAGGGGCTCGGGTGAGTTTCGGATAGGTTTGGGTTGTGTTGCGCTCGTTTTTTATGTTTCGACCTTGTTTTTTCAAGCCATAGCAAAAAGAAGCATCGAATTTGGACATCGTATGAGAAGTTTATGGTCATTTTACTTAGAATTGGATTGCTAGATTTTTCAGATTAATTACGAAATTTTCACTGACTTCGTATTTAAAAATCTACACTATTTTCAAATATTGAAACCAACATATCTCCTTCAATATAAGGTCAGATGGAGTAATTCAAGAGCCTAAATTGACTAGAATTTCACAAGGAATCCATTAGAGGCCTCAAAAGCGGGTTTCGAGATCATTTGGTACAAGAAACGAGGCAGAACAGTATTAAAACGAGGGTTTTGTTCATTTAACATATTTTGAGTTGGGGAGTTCGGAATTGGGTAATTTTTAGGCGATTTTCGTCATATGAATTGGGGAAAGTGTTCTCTACTCGGTTTTGGTTATATTCCATGAATCTATCTTCGATTTTAGCTTTTGGTTGATGAATTTTAAAGAGAAAATTTGGGGTTTTGGGCTAAAGTTTCATAATATGTATTTTTGAGTTTTGAACATCGATTTGGATTTGGAATTGAGTGAAACTAGTATGGTTGTACTCGTAATTGAATGAGTTATCGGATTTGTGAGTTTTGTTGGGTTCCGAGGCGTGAGCCCGTGTGTGATTTTTGGCCGGATTTGGGATTTGATCTAGGATTCGATATTTATCATTTGGAATTATTTCCTTGGGATTTATTTGATGTATTTGAGTTGCTTTTGGCTAGTTTTGAGCCGTTCGGAGGTCACTACGCACGTGATGTCATTTTTGGGGCATCGTTTGGCTTGCTCGGTATTGTTATTGGCTTGTCTGAGGTAAGTGTTTTTTCTAACTTTGTTGAGAGAATTTTTCCTCCTATTTGTCATTATTTGCTATATGCGGGGATGATATATATATGAGGTGAAGATCATATATGTATGTGCCAGCGTTAATCATGCTCGGGGGGTGGATTATTTACATCTGTGTTTGTAGAATTTCGTGACTTTCTTGCTTCATGCCTCACTTGACTTCTAGATATTGAGAACATAGTGTTAAATGTTAGAATCGAGACTTAGTCTAATATAACTTGATCAAATTTGATAGATTCTGAGAATACATTGATGCGTCTAATTCGGTCATCTCTATGCATAATCATTAATACATTGCTACGGTCGATATTTTGATATGCTAGATTTCATACTTGTGTTGTTGATAAATTGTGGGATTTGTGAAAGTAATTGAATTATATGGCCCTTGAGGGTTCATTGAATCATTCTTGGATTGTAAAGCAGTGATTGAGAATTTGTTTGGAATATTTGTTGAACACTCTCCTCGATGTTATTTATACTTCTTGCCTTGCCATTTTATTGATATTCATATGCTTGATAAGGAAGAGTGTAAATCATGAAGGGTGATGCCGTGCCATTTATATTCATTATCATGTGAGGAAGAGTGTAAAGCACGAAGGGTGATGCCATACCATTTTATATTCATTATCATGTGAGGAAGAGTGTAAATCACGAAGGGTGATGTCGTACCATTTTATATTCATTATCATGTGAGGAAGAGTGTAAAGCACGAAGGGTGATGTTGTGCCATGTTATTGAGAGTAAAATCACGAAGGGTGATGCCGTGCCATGTTATTGAGAGTAAAATCACGAAGGGTGATGCCGTGCCATTTCATTTATATTGTTATGATTGTGTGTTATCGTGAGGTCATGGCACGATGGGTGGTTCCGTGCAGGTGAGGATGAGGCACATGCATTATGTTTGATATCATTCTTCCGTGTATACATTCATATCTTTACCTTGAACTGTTATTGTCATAATTATAGATCTGATGTGACTTGTTGCTATTGTTGTCATTGATCTCTATTTCAATTGTTGTTGTGTTGCTCATACCTTCTACTTGCCTAACTTGCAAATACCATGCCTATTTCCTGCTTTTATAATTATACTCATGTTGTATCTATTCTGTTGCACTTTAGTATAAGCCTTCCACCATGTTAGTCATTCATGCCCTTACCTGCTAACTTGTAAAAATCATGTATTTTCGTCTTATTTATTATATTTGTACTTAGGCCTCCAATGTGCTAGTTAATTGAAGTCAATATTCTTTGTTCTCCAATTGTTGTTATTACTCACGTGTTTTTCTCTTAGTCATTTACTGTTGCCCACATGTGTATCCTTGTCCATTGTTGTACTTACGTTTTCCTACTTTGTAATTCCTGTTATCGATATTTCTATCATCTGGTTGATTCTGTTACTCGTACATTTGGGAGGATGAGTTGAACGCACGNATATATATATATATATATATATAGTGAGGCAGAGATAGAAGCACGAAGGGTGTTACTGTGCCGTTTGACGTGATGTCTTGGATATACTTTTTATACCAGGAAGAATTGTAAATCTACTACTGTGATTTCTTTTAGTAATTGTTGACTGTCTCGCGAGTTGTATACGGTACCTTTATCTGTTATGCTTTGAACTGCTTTATTGTTAATCTAATGTACAAGTTATAATAATAAGCATCATCACTACTTCGACGAGGTTAGACAAAATACTTACCAGTACATGGGGTCGGTTGTACTGATAATACACTTATGTACCATGTGTACAGACTTCTGAAGTTGAGACGCTGGTGACGTCAGGTGCTGATTCTGAAGATGTTCGCGCATTCTGGATATAGCTGCCTCTTGTCCTTGGTAGCTTAGGTTTTGTTATTCTGTTTTACGTGTCTTTCAAACATAATGTGTATTTGTTCATACTAGCTTTGTATATTCCAAGTCTTAGAAGCTCATGAGTCATACTACCAGGTCTTGGATAAATTTGTAAATGTTCAGTTATTTATTCTCTATTTTCTTATAATCTCAGATGAGTGGTTTTTATCTGTTAGTTGGCTTACCTAGCGAGTTGAGTTAGGTGCCATCACGACTGGTGATTTTGGATCGTGACAAGCAGATTGCAGTAGCACTTACACAACAGCTTGCAGTAGCAGCTTACACAGCAACTTCCTTTCTTCTATAAATAGAAGAGATTTCAGTTTATTATGTACATGAGTTTGAAGTTGAATAATATATCAATATATCTCTATACTTGTCTTCGATTTATTTACTTTACAATCTTTATTTTATAAACACGTTATCAGCACGAGACTCTGCCATTTTGAGCACTTACTTCGAATTTAATTTCTATTTCAGTGTTCATCTCCGATGTAAGGCGACGCTCTTATGTCTGGTTAGATCTTGTTCATTCCGAGAATCATAAGGCTGATTATATCCTTGAGTGTGATCATCTCCGATGTAAGGCGGCGCTCTTATGTTTGTGGTTAGATCTTGTTCATTCCGAGCATCGTAAGGTTGATTATATCTTTGAGGTGGTGAGTTTTTCTTCTTGGTTGTGCTGATGTAGATATCACTTACATCTGGAGTGGCCAAATTTGCGTAAACTAATTTGAGATTTTTGCTTATATTTTAATATATTTACTCATCGCTTGCTTGGTTATATGTTACGTATACAGTACCTATTTTGGTATTTATTTTCATCCTAATTATCTTAATAAAGGATTACAAAGTGGATAACATTGTTATATCCACTTAAACTCCAGTAGATATCTCATTGTAAATAAATTTTGTTAACCACGAGAAGTGGTATACGCCTATGACCACCGAAAGTGATAATTTAGCGTTGAATGGTTACAATTAAAAGATAAGATAGAGAAACATTCTCTATATTACATGCACACCTCGATTTTCTCCTGAAGTAGTAAATATTTTAAAAGAAGTTGAAGAATCACAATTTGATGTGACTAATGCGCGTTCAGATAATTATGTTCGATTTCCTGAAGGATGAGAATTTTTTATAAATATTAATCCATTCCCTGAAGTGAATGTGTTAATATTGATAAAGCCATAAATATGAATGCACTCTTGATGTAAATATATTATAATTCACCTCCAGAAGAAAGTTAATATGAATGAGAGAATATATACTCAATATTTCGTATTTTAAATTTGCTCCTGAATAAGTAACACAATTGAAATTTCCTCCTGAAGTTGGAAAATATTTTGAAGAGGTGTTTTCTTGTGCTTAAACAGTTGTTTCATATTGTTTATTTGATTATAATTTTCTCTCATGATACCAGAAGTTTCTGAGCAATATTTGATAGTACAAAATGTAACAACAACTCCTGAAGAGCTAGATGTTTGTCTATAAGACATATGACATGTCACGACCTAAAATTCATTAAAGGTCGTGATGGCGCCAGACACCACTGTCAGGCTAGCCAAAACTAAATAGTTAATTAAATTCTCATTTTAATATTTTTGAAATCATTTCTTTTCATTACATAAAATAGCAAATAATGAACTTCCACTGAGTAACAAATGTCTTTAACAAATTCAAATAATGGATAAATCCCATAGTCATCCCAGAACCCGGTGTCACAAGTGCATGAGCAATTTCTAGAAAATAAGATGTAATACAATAATCTGTCTGGAATACAATTGAACATTAGAGGAGGTACAATACAATACTCTGAAAGAGACTCTGCTGGATGCGGTCGTCTCGAGAGGTGCATCTCACCTAAGTCTCTGTATCGCCCATGCCACTGCGCCGACTGGGCCGCTAGACATATATGTGCATGTACAACAAAATGCACAGCAAGTGTAGTATGAGTACAAAAATAACGTGTACCCAGTAAGTATCCCGCCTAACCTCAAAGAGGTAGTGACGAGAGGTCGACTCTGATACTTACTTGTGGTCCAATAATATCAGGTACAATAAAGAAATGAATAAAAATGAAACAGAGTAAATATATAAAACTAACAAGTATAAATTACGCGGTACAATTCTCTTCTTTTCAATTTACTCGGCTCTAAACTAGCAAGTTTCTCTCCATGATCGGAGCATATATATAGATATAGTGAATTTCATCACGAGGTTGTAATAATTCAATTAAGGGAAAATCCTTTAGATACATTGGCTTCTAGCCAAATATTACGCACGATTCCATGAGGATAATATATATATATATATATATATATATATGGGAAATGCCGAGGCGTACAGCCCCATCCAACATAAAAGTAAATTGTTCACTGCCAGAGGGTCGAATGACGCGAACCATAGATGCATCTATTAACTTGCCGAGGCGAACGGCCCGCTCCCATGAGAGTGTGGTACATAAATCCTACCGAGGCGAACAGCCCGATCCCATAAGAGTAGTGGAAGGAAATACTCCGTTCGCGAAACATACATGCGACGCGGTTACACATAGATTTCTTAAGTTATTATAATATTCCTCAATTCCTNACTAAATAGTTAATTAAATTCTCATTTTAATATTTTTGAAATCATTTCTTTTCATTACATAAAATAGCAAATAATGAACTTCCACTGAGTAACAAATGTCTTTAACAAATTCAAATAATGGATAAATCCCATAGTCATCCCAGAACCCGGTGTCACAAGTGCATGAGCAATTTCTAGAAAATAAGATGTAATACAATAATCTGTCTGGAATACAATTGAACATTAGAGGAGGTACAATACAATACTCTGAAAGAGACTCTGCTGGATGCGGTCGTCTCGAGAGGTGCATCTCACCTAAGTCTCTGTATCGCCCATGCCACTGCGCCGACTGGGCCGCTAGACATATATGTGCATGTACAACAAAATGCACAGCAAGTGTAGTATGAGTACAAAAATAACGTGTACCCAGTAAGTATCCCGCCTAACCTCAAAGAGGTAGTGACGAGAGGTCGACTCTGATACTTACTTGTGGTCCAATAATATCAGGTACAATAAAGAAATGAATAAAAATGAAACAGAGTAAATATATAAAACTAACAAGTATAAATTACGCGGTACAATTCTCTTCTTTTCAATTTACTCGGCTCTAAACTAGCAAGTTTCTCTCCATGATCGGAGCATATATATAGATATAGTGAATTTCATCACGAGGTTGTAATAATTCAATTAAGGGAAAATCCTTTAGATACATTGGCTTCTAGCCAAATATTACGCACGATTCCATGAGGATAATATATATATATATATATATATATATATGGGAAATGCCGAGGCGTACAGCCCCATCCAACATAAAAGTAAATTGTTCACTGCCAGAGGGTCGAATGACGCGAACCATAGATGCATCTATTAACTTGCCGAGGCGAACGGCCCGCTCCCATGAGAGTGTGGTACATAAATCCTACCGAGGCGAACAGCCCGATCCCATAAGAGTAGTGGAAGGAAATACTCCGTTCGCGAAACATACATGCGACGCGGTTACACATAGATTTCTTAAGTTATTATAATATTCCTCAATTCCTTTCGAAATTACGAAGTTCAACGAAATCTTTAAATCTTAAATTTCTTAAATTCAACTCCTTTTAAAACATTTAGTAAGTGAACTCAATCCCGCTCCCTCTAAAGGTAAATAATAAATATAAATCTATAATAATATCAATAAGGCATGATGTAAGCCTAAAATTACCCGTACATAGGCATAGATAGTAGCCACGTACGGACTCTCGTTACCTCGTGCGTACGTAGCCCCCACAAATAGAAGAACATAACATTTTAGTCCACCTATGGGGTTAATTCCCCCTTACAAGGTTATAAAGGAGACTTACCTCGCTCTGAATTTCCATAACCGGCTCCCAAGCCCTTCCGACTACTCAATTCGGTGCACCACGCTCCAAATCTAATTAGTAATCATGCAAATCCATAAATGTATGCTCAATTACTCATAACAATCCAATTTATAACAATTCCTAACCCCAATCGTAAAGTCGATAAAAATCACTCTCGGGATCACGTGCTCGGATTCCGAAACTTTTCGAAAATAAAGCTTATCCATAACCTCATGAACTCAATATTATTTATTCCCAATTCCATGCCCAAAATCCAAAAATATAAATTTTTAGGTCTTCTATCCAAAACCCACAATTTCTACCAATCTCCATGTTCAAATCCATATGAAATCATGTATTTAACTTAATACTTGCAAGAATTAGTTACCTCATAAAAGATGATTGACCTCAAATTTTGCCTAATCCGAACTTGATGAACTTAAGAACTTCAAAACTTCTTCCTTCGATGCTGAAACCCATCAAATCACGTCCGATTGACCTCAAATTTTGCACACAAGTCATATTCAACATTGCGGACCTACTCAAACTTCCGGAATCAAAATCCGACCTCAATATCAATAGTCCATTTCCGGTCAACCTCCTCGAAAACCTTCGAATTTATAACTTAGCCAAATGACTCCAAAATGACCTACGGACCTCCAAATTCACTTCCGATCGCGCCCCCAATACCAGAATCACCATACGGACCTATTCCTAGACTCGGAATCCCAAACGTACATCGATAACCTTGAATTTCACTTCAACCCCAATTTTATGAAATTCTTCCAAAAATGCTAACTTCCACAATAGGCGCTTAAACGCTCTCGGGCCATGCAAAACCCGATTCGGACATACGTCCAAGTCCAGAAATCATCATACGAACCCGCTGGAGCCTTCAAATCCCGATTCCGAGGTCGTTTACTCAAAGATCCAACCTTAGTCGATTGTTCCAACTTAAAGCTTCCGAATACGTGAATTCGCTTTACAATTCAAGCTCCAAAACTCCCGAAATCAATTCCGACCATGCAAACAAGTCCTAATACCTGAAGTGAAGCTACTCATGGCCTCAAACTACTGAATGACGTGATAGATCCCAAAACCTCCGGTCGAGTCGCTACATTCTCTCCCACTTAAACATACGTTCATCCCCGAACGTGCTAAGAATTGTGCTGGAGTTGTCTGAAATCACTGCTAAATACCTTGTGCACCTACCCGTGCTACCACAACTCAGTTGAGCACATTAGCTCGATCAATCTGAATATATCCTTTTCCATTTAGGCAAATGAGCCTCAAATCCCGGTCAAACATCCGGAATTCTCTGCCAGGACCGCTTACAACATATGAATGACGTAACAATCACCACACACTGTACCAGAACATGACTGCTTGCCCTTACTGAATTCACACCATGCACCGCATCATTCACAAGGCCATAATAACACTCTCTGATCATAATAGCCGACATTTCCTGAATATAATGCTCATAATGCACCCCGTGACACATATAAGTCATATTCCAACTCTCGCAATGTCGCCACAACGGAAGAGATGTGTAGAAATTCATAACCAACTGCCGGGTCAACAAATCATTGAGTCTATACTCCTGACAAGAATCATTACCTCATTATAAACCAAATAATGGTATTTTCTCTTTAATATACTTCACATAATTCTATTGCACTAATCCTAGATCCAATAATCTCGTCTCACCTAGCACGAGCTGCTCAGGCAATAAGCCACCCAGACATGACCAACAGTCTCACATGATGCCACAACGCCAACAAACTACAAACTCGAATGTGATACATAAGGAAATGGACTCTGGAAGGAACTACTCAACCCACGTAACTAATATGAACTTTTCTCAAAAAAGGGGAAATAAAACACACAAAAGAATAGAATATGAAAACTGTACTCATCATTACACTGTTGTTGCGTGCAACCCGATCCAAATAACATACCCGTGGGGGCTTGCCACCCGATCCACACATAAAATTCACATAAGGAGCTACACACCGAGCTAAATTGCTCATTACTACAAAATACTAAATATCAGACACAAGCGCACCAAGTGCATAAACCAACACTGGGGAGACAGATAGCGCCATACGCTACAAAACTCAAGCACAACTGAGGTGCGATATATAATCTGAATCTCAAGAGCCATCCTGCTCACATAACCCCATCGCTTATGAAATCTCAACACATAAGAAATTTATCAAGCTGTTACACGACTCACACGACACAATATAACCTTACACGAAATAGCCGACAATGAAACAACATCAATCATCCGAATACTCCTCCATGAGGAGCGCTCTGCTTAAATGAACATACCTGACGTGATATAGAGCCCACGTTCATATTTAAATTCATTCACAAACCTCAAGCCGATTCTGATTGCATCGAACTAGGCTAATAGCCTTACCTGGGTCCACAATAACCCACATTCCTAATAACACACGAGAATAACTATCATAGCCGGGACAAACTCCCTTCAATCCACAATCAAATGAACCGAGCGCCCTCCAAGCATAAATTCTCAAATACGCAATCTTACCACATTCTTCATACTTGGTCTAAACCTTCCATCCATCAAGTGACTACATGTCACCCTTACACAATCTTCCCATGGATACACTCCCACGACCTCACGCACCAGGTAACAAGTCTGCACCTCCATACTACCGGCCATACAAATTCTTGTAAAGCAAATCAAGAAATCCCCAACCAGAAAGCACAGCCTCTTACACAACCTCCAATTTCAGGTGATGCTGAAGACAATACCAGCTTACTCTAAACATCCCAATCCCTTTCCTGCTCATCCGAGCTCGTAGCATCCTTGCCAACACCGAACCCAACCCTGATCCTCACTTTCAAATTTCATACCGCTCACTGCACCTAACATGATAAAAATTTCACCATGACCCCTAAACTACTAATACGGTAAACTCTTCATCTTATAGAACTTTTCACTTAGCTCATTTCAAGATAACCATAGCAACACGCGAGTGAATTCTTGTGACCGTAGAACTTGAAAATCCTCCAGTAGTGGTCTAAACCACCATAACCCTTCCGAGATCCACATATGAATCACATGCCATAATACTTGAATACTCCCAAATAGAATCAATCACGGCGGTCGTCAAGCCTCGCACGTACCGCCATAAATCACATGCATAATCTAACCATGCTGGAAGAATTGATCACTGCCGCCATCACACCAATCCAACTTTGGCTAACTGATCCGGCTTCTTCTAGCTTATCCTTAACTTGACTCAGAATACTAATAACTCCAATCAACACATAGCAACTGTTGATACCCAATTTTTCCTCAAAACTATTTTTTAAACTTGTATATATACCTTCAAAATCACTTTTTATAATAATTGATATTTTTCCATAATTTTCTATATTTTTATCAATTTATTTTCTAATTTATTCAGTACTTTACATCCAATAATTATTCATAAAATGCATTACAAATAATTTCAAAATATTTCTTAGCTCAGTATACCATTTTTAATCCTATTAGGATTTAGTTATTTCACAAATAAGCCAATTTGGCATTATTTGGCTATAATTACAACAATTTTGTAATTATAGCCTAATTGTACATTTTATGCTATTTTAATTCAATAATCAATCATTTTATATTTTAAATACTAGTTAATTACCTTAATTTCACCTATTTAGCCTTTATTTCATTCTATGTAATTGTTAGCTATTTTTATTAATTATTTATCTATTTAATTGAGTATTTGACAATTAGCCCCTTTCTATTCAAGTTATAGCCTAATTTAATCGGAACCAACCCAAGACCCAATAGAATTAACCCAAGACCCCATGCCCAATCCATTAAAATCACCTGACCCAATCCTATGTGTAATCTGGACCGTTGAACAAATTTGATCAACGACCCAGATTCACTCTTACCATTAATAAACCTAAAGACTGCCCCCTCCCATCCTCATTGGCCCCCGTCTCACTTCTCTCACGATCCATCTGGTTCTCTCGAGGTTCTCTCTAGAACCTTCTATCTCTCATCCCCTCCGATGGACTCCGTCCATCTTCTCCGGTTACCTCCCTCGCCGGAAGCTATGTCCTCTCACACTCTCCTAGCCTCTGCTTCACCCCACGTTGGTTTGATACTACCCTGGGGTCCTCAGGTGAACCTGGAGCGGTTAACCTCCCACACATGGTCCTTCACGCCATTTTTCGGCCACCTCCGACCACTCGAGTAAGATCTATGACTTTTGGGGTTTAAACCAGTAATGTTTTTCAGGTTTTCTTATCTTTCTGGGTTCTCTTTGAAACCCTAACTCTTAAAACTCCCCGATTCTTTTAGATCTATGATAGATCTGTGTATACTTTAAGCTATTACGGTGTTTTCTCAAAGATTTTCAGATATTCTCTAAAAATGACTCTTCGTTTTCAACTAGGGTTTCATGACCCCGTTTTAAAATGATTTTCCTATGATTTCTCAGTATTATCTTAGGGTCTCTACTATGTTTTAGTGTTTAATTTAAGCTTCTCTCCTTTATCTGGCCCATTGTGATGAAATCCCTAATTTTTTAGTCCTAAACCCTAAGTTCCTGACTTTGTCTTTGATATTGTTTGCATATGCATGAACTTTATGATTATCTAATGTTTTACCCTATGTTGTTTATCTATGTCTCTGATTCTTTCCTCGTTTTTCCGCTTACATTGTTGTTTACCCCATAAGTTCATGTGAATCCCTAATTTCATATGTTTTCACTACTAGGGTTTCTGACTTCTTGCCTGTTATTTATTCAATTCATGTTAATCTCCTTCAATTGATATTATTCCTGTTCGAATCCCTGATTCTCTGTAATTTTACCTTGTTAGGGTTCCTGATTTATTATTTGAATCCCTGATTCCTTGTGATTTGGAAAACCTTACTGATTTCTTATGGGACATTCTTACTGATTTCAGACCTTTAACTTATTTCTTACCTTGCATGGTTGATTTACTGTTAATTGATCCATGTTTCCTTAATTAAAATCTGATGAACCTAGTCTCAATTGCATACTTGTATTGGGTTGAAATTGTTTCCTTATATGGTATATGCATGGGAACTTTCCTTATTTGCTATTTGCCTATTAGCCGTTTGAATTTAACCCCTTCAATCAAGGGATACTTATGCTGATTTCACACTGTTTGAATATTCCTTAAGCTATATATGGTCCCTTTCCTTATTTGTTACTCACCGTTTGAATAACTCCATTAATTATGGGAGTACTTGGGCTGATTTCACTGGGATTGATACTAAGTTCCATAATTGTTAATTGATTCTGATTTTTACCTTATTTTAACCCAGCTTTCAAAAACTATATATAGGTATGCTCTTCTCTCTTTTTTAGACAGAACTGATATGTTCAACTCTCTCTCACACACAAATAAAAACTCTATGCTCTCTCTTCTGTGCTAGCTACTACTATTCTAAGTTAGCCGGCTGCAAGCCAAGGCTAACTATTGTGCATCTCCTACTTCCTGTTTGTGTTACTGCTTTCCTCACTTCACTGGTATGTTCTAATTTAGATTTCAGTGCTCAAACCAACATGTTTCTATTAATGTTGTAATACAGTGTTTTTCTAATTTTCTTTTACTTATTATTCAACATGTACCTACGATCTTGAACTCCCCTCTGCATGTTAAGATATTCCTTACTTGTTTATGACCAGCATGTTTCTGTATGCTTAGCACCTGATTTCTTACGTGAATCTCCATGCGTATGACTGGTACATTAGTTTAATCATGGTCTTAGTTGTTTTGGTGTTAATCTAACCTAATACTTTACTGTACCCCTAATCCTCTGGACTCTTAGGAGCTTATGATGGTATGCCTATATGTGTGTCTGCCTGCTACATGTTTGCTCTCACATGCTCTGTATTTTTTCCTCAAATCCCATTATCCCTGTTTGTGATTGTTGGACTATCCCTGGTCCTTTGTGTGATGTTGAAATTTTATTCCAATCATGTTTCCCTCTTCAAAACTGTTTTCTTACTTATTGTTTCTCAAAACTGCTTTCTTACTTAAACCCTTTTAAAAATAAAAAGCACTCTCACATATACTCTTAAAAGTCTAGGTTTTGCCCCTTCTGTGTGAGAATTGCCTTGGGACCCTTGATCTCTCTCTGAACTTTGACACACAGAGGTTGGCCAACCTTGCCGTAAGCCGCTTGTTCACCCAACCTTGACTTTGCATCCACCCTTATAAAACTTCATCGGTATACTTCACCGGTGGTTCCTAAACTACATACAACCTGATTCCTATAATACCAAGGATATGTAGGCACTCAGAAACCAGGGTGCGACCCGAACCTTTCAAGCTATTCCCACTCGGTCAAATTGGCCATCATATTTTTACCCGACAACTCTTCCATCCTTCCCAGGTAAAGTGGGGCAGCTGTTGATACCCAATTTTTCCTCAAAACTATTTTTTAAACTTGAATATATACCTTCAAAATCACTTTTTATAATAATTGGTATTTTTTCATAATTTTCTATATTTTTATCAATTTATTTTCTAATTTATTCAGTACTTTACATCTAATAATTATTCATAAATTGTATTACAAATAATTTCAAAATATTTCTTAGCTCAATATATCATTTTTAATCCTATTAGGATTTAGTTATTTCACAAATTAGCCAATTTGGTATTATTTGGCTATAATTACAACAATTTTGCAATTATAGCTTAATTGTACATTTTATGCTATTTTAATTCAATATCAGTCGTTTTATATTTTAAATACTAGTTAATTACCTTAATTTCACCTATTTAGCCTTCATTTCATTTTATGTGATTGTTAGCTATTTTTAGTAATTATTTATCTATTTAATTGGGTACTTGACAATTAGCCCCTTTCTATTTAAGTTATAGCCTAATTTAATCTGACCCCAACCCAATTGAAACCAGCCCAAGACCCAATCGAATTAACCCAAGACCCCAGGCCCAATCTATTAAAATCACCCGACCCAATCCTATGTGTAATCTGGACCGTTGATCAAATTTGATCAACGACCCAGATTCATTCTTACCATTAATAACCCTAAATACTACCCCCTCCCATCCTCATTGGCCCTCGTCTCACTTCTATCACAATCCATCTGGTTCTCTCTAGGTTCTCTCTAGAACCTTCTATCTCCCATCCCCTCCGATGGACTCCGTCCATCTTCTCCGGTCACCTCCCTCGCCGGAAGCTATGTCCTCTCACACTCTCCTAGCCTCTGCTTCACCCTACGCCGGTTTGATACTACCCTGAGGTCCTCAGGTGAACCTGGAGCGGTTCAACTCCCATGCATGGTCCTCAACGCCATTTTTCGGCCACCTCCGGTCGTTCGAGTAAGATCTATGACTTTTGGGGTTTAAACCAGTAATGTTTTTGAGGTTTTCTTATCTTTCTGGGTTCTCTTTGAAACCCTAACACTTAAAACTCCCCGATTCTTTTAGATCTATGATAGATCTGTGTACACTTTAAGCTATTTCGTTGTTTTCTCAAAGATTTTGAGATATTCTCTAAAAATGACTCTTCATTTTCAACTAGGGTTTCATGAACCCGTTTTTAAATGATTTTCCTATGATTTCTCAGTATTATCTTAGGGTATCTACTGTGTTTTAGTGTTTTATTTAATCTTCTCTCCTCTATCTGGCCGGCTGTGATGAAATCCCTATTTTTTTAGTCCTAAACCCTAAGTTCCTGACTTTGTCTTTGATATTGTTTGCATATGTATGAACTTTATGATTATCTAATGTTTTACCCTATGTTTTTTATCTATGTCTCTGATTCTTTCCTTGCTTTTCCGCTTACGTTGCTGTTTACCCCATAAGTTCATGTGAATCCCTAACTTCATATATTTTCACTACTAGGATTTCTGACTTCTTGCATGTTATTTATTCAATTCATGTTAATCTCCTTTAATTGATGTTATTCCTGTTCGAATCCCTGATTCTCTGTAATTTTACTTTGTTAGGGTTCCTGATTTATTATTTGAATCCCTGATTCCTTGTGATTTGAAAAACCTTACTGATTTCTTTTGGGATATTCTTACTGATTTACGACCTTTAACTTATTTCTTACCTCGCATGGTTGGTTTACTGTTAATTGATCCCTGTTTCCTTAATTAAAATCTGATGAACCTAGTCTCAATTACATACTTGTACTAGGTTGAAATTGTTTCCTTATATGGTATATGCATGGGATCTTTCCTTATTTTCTATTTGCCTATTAGCCGTTTGAATTTAACCCCTTCAATCAAGGGATACTTATGCTGATTTCACACTGTTTGAATATTCCTTAAGCTATATATGGTCCCTTTCCTTATTTGTTACTCACCGTTTGAATAACTCCATTAATTATGGGAGTACTTGGGCTGATTTCACTGGGATTGATACTAAGTTCCATAATTGTTAATTGATTTTGATTTTTACCTTATTTTAACCCAACTTTCAAAAACTATATATAGGTATGCTCTTCTCTCATTTTTAGACAGAACTGATATGTTCAACTTTCTCTCACACACAAATAAAAACTCTATGCTCTCTCTTCTGTGCTAGCTACTACTATTCTAAGTTAGCCGGCTGCAAGCCAAGGCTAACTATTGTGCATCTCCTACTTCCTGTTTGTGTTACTGCTTTCCTCACTTCACTGGTATGTTCTAATTTAGATTTCAGTGCTCAAACCAACATATTTCTATCACTATTGTAATTCTGTGTGTTTCTAATTTGCTTTTACCTATTATTCAACATGTACCTAGGATCCTGAACTCCCCTATGCACGTTAACATAGGCCTTACTTGTTTATGACCAACATGTTTATGTATACTTAGCACCTGCTTTCTTACGTGAATCTACATGCCTATGACTGATACATTAGTCTAATCATGGTCTTAGTTGTTTTGGTGTTAATCTAACCTAATACTTTATTGTATCCCTAATCATCCGAACCCTTAGGAGCTTCTGATGGTACGCCTATATGTGTGTCTGCCTGCTACATGTTTGCTCTCAGATGCTCTGTATTTGTCCCTCAAATCCGATTACCCCTGTTTGTGGTTGTTGGACTATCTCTGGTCCTTTGTGTGATGTTGAACTTTTATTCCAATCAAGTTTCCCTCTTCAAAACTGTTTTCTTACTTACTGTTTCTCAAAACTATTTTCTTACTTAAACCCTTTTAAAAATAAAAAGCACTCTCACATATACTCTTAAAAGTCTAAGTTCTGCCCCTTCTATGTGAGCATTGCCTTAGGACCCTTGAGCTCCCTCTGAACTTTGACACACAGAGGCTGGCCATTCCATACTACACTTACTCTTTTGGCTATAAAATCTGGGTGTGAGCACTGCCCGAGAGCCCTTGAGGTCCTTAGGGAACTCTGACATAGCCGGATTATGAGAAGGTTGTGAAATAATACCTGGCATTGAGGACTTGGAGACTTGAGCCTATTCTGTATGCTCCCTATAGTTAACTTCTTATTTTCCTTCTATTTCAGTTGTGTAATTCGTATTCAATGGCCTATAATAATTATTTGTAAACAACTCTGGGGTTGGATAGTGAAAAAATGGGTAGGTGATATGCATGGTGTAGTATAATTAATGGTAGAGACCATATTTTCTAGGTTTATTATCTCTCTATGCGCAATAGCAGCCATGTTTAGGAACACCATGCCATGCATTAGATATCATGCTACTTAGGATTTATGTGTATTCAACATCTCATCTCCACGCTTAGAAATCCTTCTTGTAGGATAAATAATTACAATAAAATAAGTTGCTATTACGTGATTCTACCTATGTTCTGAAATTTCACTAGAAGTACTGTCTTAGGATAAATAAGCTGTAATCATGTCTCATCATGCCATACACGTAGAGATCCTGTTCTAGGTGAATAACCATTAAAATCTCTCACTTATGCTATTCCTGAAACTGTGCATAATGCTATGATTCTATGTGCATTTAGAAATCCTGTTTAAGTTATTACGCATCATGCTGCATTAGATATCATGCTATAGGATCGTATCTATTTAACTGCATTTAGTGTAAACACATAAAAGTCCCATGTTCTTAGCAATTGGTAATTAGTCTTTGTACATCTCCACACCTAAAATCACATGTTATTAGCTAAAACAACTTAAAGTCATTAACCAATCTGAATAACTGTTGCATGTTATCCAACACTTAGGCAAGCCTTAGGTAATTAACTTAAAAAAGATAAAATCAGAACTGTCTTTGTGATCATGTTTAACTGCCAGCATGCTTAAAACCAGTAGGCAAGCCTGATTAAGACTTCCTCTCTGAGTTATGCAATAATCTGTCTATCACCTAGATACCATGTTTTAGGATTCTGAATTAATATGGACCTTAATTGTGTATGAGACATGCTGCTTATGTGTACTGTGTGTGGAGGAATATTTGAGCCTTTATCTGTTTTCTATGCTTTCCTTTATCTGCAGTCCTACTTGTTTTGTTATCTGTCGCCTTAGAATTTTACCTTTAAAACCTGAGGGTCTGCCTAGTACTTCCTTTTAGGATAGAAGTCCTAATTTCCTCCGGGACTGATAGGAAGGGACGGGTAACAACATGCAATAGAGGTCGAGACCAACACTCGTTTTAATAACCTTACGGGGTGGGAAGGGTAGAATATGGATATGATGACCGGTGCGCTAATACCACGTGTAGCCCCTCTTCGAGGAGTGATTACCGGGTATTGTATTGATGTGATCCATATTATTAACCTAGGACACCTTTATATGCTAGCTCGTAATTCCTTTTCAAAAGCTAATCTTCTTTACTGTTTTTCTAAACATCTACATGTTTAAAACTTAAATCCCCTCTTATTTGAGCCTTTACTTGTTATTTTCTAGTTGTACAAATTCACGAAACCATTTGGTCGTGAACCACACTTGTGGATCCTGAGGGGTGCCTAACACCTTCCCCTTAGGATAATTTCAAGACCTTACCCAAATCTCTGCTTAGCAACGTAGTTATAATTGAACCCCTTAGGTTCCGTAACGCATCGTTAAAATCGTTAGGTGTCGACTCTTCAAAAATATGCAAATTCCTTTCCCAAAAGGAAAGCGTTGTCCCAACCAATGTCATAAACCCGATATTTATGAACTGGTTCATGCCCTCCTTCCTGAGGGGCCTTGCATCACGAGACCATGCTGTCTCCAAACTCATGAACTGGTCCATGCCCTCATTCCTCCCAAATACTGCATTGCAAGCCGAAAATTTCATAGAACATTCCGAGCCTCTTATCATATTCCGCTGCAAAATCTCGATTCTTAACCATATCGCGGCTTGAGATCCTTAGGCACCGCATTTTAGCCTTTGAATTTGCTAGGACCGTCATTGAGATTCACCCACTTTGGCTTGGTCCCGAATATAATGAACTCCAAGGCTCCGCTGGCACATGAACACCCATCTCCATGAAGCACCTGGTTGAATCGCTCCCTTTGAAAATCACTTCTGCAAGAACATAAGTCATGAATCTTCCCAAAGCCTGAAAACGAGCCGATAAAGCCAACCAAGCAAACCTTTACCAACTCCTCTGCTCAAATTACTAATTACGTTCTCTTTCCTTAGCTGTAATAACCCATCAATATGATAATACCCAGAAATCTCACAAATAGATGACCACGCAATCCTACCGTAGGAGATGGAACTCTCCCACTTAGCTTGAAGATACCATTACACAACTCTGGAACCCACCAAGATTCTTTCTTCATTGCTGAACTAATCTTGCGCCATCAATTTTCCAAATTCCCCGAAATCCTTCCGTTAGCATCTCATGAACACTCTGCATCTCCATCAACATTCGCCTATTCGACCTCTTGCTGGATAGTCAGTAGAATTCTTCGCAGAAGCTTCGCCAACCACGCGACCGATGACCTGCCCACCGGAGATAAGCCACATGCGGAAATTACATGCTGATATCACCCGACGACGCTGCACCGCACAATCACTACGACATCAATAACCCATCCTGAGCCCCTTCTCATGCACCCACGGTACATTGTCCGATCACTCCTTATGGACCTCAACTTAAATGTGCTACAATATTTTTCCAAATTCAAAGTTACGTTGTATCCTTCTTCATACCAAGCAACCCCTTTCTATTACATCCAATTCCCTCGCCATACAATAGCCAATATTTCAAATTAAGCTCGTGGAGCCAATCACCGTCCACTAAAATCCCCAAATCACTCTAAACCCCACCTCAAGGTGCGTAGTTACCCTGCCACTGAATCCATATGCTACTCTGCCACTCTCCCACTTAGGTCAAACTCACTCCCTTAAGTAACCATTCGACTCCTGCTTCTCACGCTTGGCCTTCCAGAAGTTAACCACCGCATGACACTTTGCACATGTCCCTTCTCATCCTTTGCTGCTCAATTGTTGCCTTATATCAATATCTATCTCTATATTACTTGAACCAACAGGTCGCTACCACTTTAAACCTATCTGAAGATCATCTTTCTCGAGCCGTCAACATTGAAAACACCGGTCTGATCCTGAACCACCGCACATCGCGATCTCTGACAGTCGTTTCCCCCATACTATCCCACAACATCCTGCCCCGAGGGCGAATTGAAGAAGATCATAGCACCGGCGAACTTTAACACATTCAAACAAGGACGACGGCACCTCGTCGCAAATAAAAGCTCTACCACACTAGAGCACACCAAGTCTCATTACTCTATCAACCCACACCCGAACATCTATAGTCCGATTGCATAGATAGTATGGACTCTCGTCACCTCGTGCGTACGTAGCCCCCACAAATAGAAGCACATAACATTTTAGTCCACCTATGGGGTTAATTCCCTCTTACAAGGTTAGAAAGGAGACTTACCTCGCTCTAAAGTTCCATAACCGGCTCCCAAGCCCTTCCGACAACTCAATTCGGCGCACCGCGCTCCAAAACTAGTCAATAATCATGCAAATCCGTAAATGTATGCTCAATTACTCATAACAATCCAATTTATAACAATTCCTAACCTTAATCATAAAGTCGATAAAAATCACCCTCGGGCCCACGTGCCTGGACTCCGAAACTTTTCGAAAATACAGTTTACCCATAACCTCATGAACTCAAATATATAATTTATTCTCAATTCCATGCCCAAAATCCAAAAATATAAATTTCTAGGTTTTCTACCCAAAACCCACATTTTCCACAAATTTCCATGTTCAAATCCATATGAAATCATGTGTTTAACTTAATACTTGCAAGAATTACTTACCTCATAGAAGATGATGAAATCCCCTCTCTTCAAAGGCTCCAAGAGTGAGAAATGAGTGAAAAATGGCCAAATCTCGTTCCTAAAACATTCCGCCCAGACGACTTTCCGCACCTGCGGAATTTCCATCGCAGGTGCGGTTTCCCCCAAGCTAGGCGAAATCCGCTTCTGTGGATAAACTTTTGCACCTACGTCCCAAGGTTGTCCTTCTCATTCTCGCACCTACGACGCCAGACTGCATCTGCGTCCTTGCAGGTGCGGACAACTCTTCGCACCTGCAATCAGTGCCCTTCATCGTCCAGACCGCACCTGCGACCATTTCCTCACTTCTGCGGTCACGCACCTACGATCAAACCTGCGCAGGTGCAATTACACCAGAACTGGTGCACTTCAGTCATTCCTCAAGTTCCATTTCGATCCGTTAACCAACCAAAACACACCCGAGGCCCCCGATACCCCGTCCAATCACACCAACCTGACCCAAAACACATTACGAACCTAGTCAAGCCTTGAAATCACATCAAACAACGCAAAAATTATGAATCGCGCCCCAATCCGAACTTGATGAACTTAAGAACTTCAAATTTCTTCCTTTGATGCCAAAACCCATCAAATCACGTCCGATTGACCTCAAATTTTACGCACAAGTCATATTCAACATTGCGGACCTACTCCAACTTTCGGAATCAGAATCTGACCCCGATATCAATAGTCCATTTCCAGTCCAACTCCTCGAAAACCTTCAAATTTTTAACTTATCCAAATGACTTCAAAATGACCTACAGACCTCCAAATTCACTTCCGATCGGCCCCCCAATACCAGAATCACCATACGGAGCTATTCCTAGACTTGGAATCTCAAACGTACATTGATAACCTTGAATTGCACTTCAACCCCAATTTTATGAAATTCTTCCAAAAGTGCTAACTTCCACAATAGGCGCCGAAACGCTCCCAGGCCATCCAAAACTCGATTCGGACATACGTCCAAGTCCAGAAATTATCATACAAACCCGCTGGAACCTTCAAATCCCAATTTTGAGGTCGTTTACTCAAAGATCCAACCTTAGTCGATTCTTCCTACTTAAAGCTTCCGAAGACGAGAATTCGCTATTACAATTCAAGCTCCAAAATTCCCGGAATTCAATTTCGACCATGCAAACAAGTCCTAATACCTGAAGTGAAACTACTCATGGCCTCAAACTGCTGAACAACGCGCTAGAGCCCAAAACGACCGACCGGATCGTTACATGACACCAGTAGTGTCCAATAAATATTAGATTGTGGATTATAAACGAAGGCTCTCAAAGAGCTTATCTACAAATATGTCATTCATATTATATGATTGTGGTCAAAACATATGTTGTAGTAAACCTGAAGTATACTAATACAAACGGTTATCATATTGAGACTACAAATGATTGGAAGATTGAAAATCTTTGTGTTTCCACAATCATGGGGGTAAAATAATATGTATATGAGAAGTGACCCGCATTATTCTTCAATTTGTACTATATCATGTATCGCTGTAAACTAGAAGTTTACCAATGCAAAAGTCATCACAGTAAATCAGAAGTTTTATTGATACAAAAGTAGATACAGTAAATCAGAAATTCGCTGATACAAAAGTAGCTACAATAAATTAGAAGTTTACTAATGCAAAAGTTTATTCCATAGTAAACTAGAAGCTTACTAAGAGATAGCACTTGTCATGATAAACTTGAATTTTTCATTTTCTATTTTTATATGCGCTATTTGAGAAGATTATTCAAGAATTCTCTTATGTTGCTTGTTCTCATAATAAATTGATTATACCATTTAAAGTTGGGACTAAGACCCCTGAATTCTGGAATATATAAAAGGTGAATATGTGCCCATTCACCTATCATGTGAACCACTTATATATGCATGTGTGAGATGCTTACATGTGTGTTTATTGTCAACATGCAGTTTGACATTTGAAATTGTTTATCTCAATTAAGAGCAAGTTTTCAGATTATGAAATCAAAATAGTTCATCTTGATGATGCTGGTTTATATTCAAGCTAGTTTAGAATTGAATACCTCCTATTAATGGTTAAACTATTACTTATGAGAACCAAGCCTCATGTGTTGGTCTAAGATTTTCTGAATTGTATACATCAACACTTGTATGCATCAGACCAACAAAATATGATAAGTCATCCCTTTACAATTGGTTTAGGATCAGAAACCAAATATTTTTACTATCTAATAAATTTTTATGTGTGATATATATTAATTTCTCTACCACAATGCACAAAGATAGGTTTCCCGAAGAAGATTGGGGATATGTGTTAGTTTTTCTAACATTTGGGGGATAGAATAAACAACTGAAAAATATGTTATGTGAATCGAATTATCATTAATATGATCCTCACTTAGAAGATAATTCAAGTAAAATGCCAGAAGCATTTTCTTATCCAAAATTAAATATCACATTTAAGCAGCAAATGCTCCTATTAAAATTAAAGTCCCTGAAGGATAAAGTTTACTGCACGCATGAAGCATAGTAAACCGATCGGTTCCAAAGTTAACAATCCTTGAAAAATGGTAGGAGCAAATGATCAAAGTGATCATAATGAGGAGGAAATGAGCTCTAGAAGATCCCGCGGCATAACATTTCATGAAACTCGAGAAGAAGTTCAGGTACCTGAAAATAAAAAAAGTGATTAGATCTTAACAAGTTATGTCACTTAGGAACCGATACAAAATGATCGTCGACGATATATTTGATACAATATAGTTCACAATATTGTAAATAATTGTGGGGATTGGACTTGTAGTCCAGACACCTGAAGATGTCATATCATCTAAATGCAAGTCATAACCTATATGGCTCATTTGATTAAGTCTATATGGAGATCCCTGAAGGGTTTAAAATGCCCGAAGCATATAGTTCAAATTATCGTGAAATGTACTCAATCGGATTACAAGAAGGTGATATAATCGCCTCAGTGCATATTTGCTGAAAGAAGGTTACATAAATGATGTTATTTGTCCATGTATTTTTATAAAGAAAATTACATCAGAATTTGTTATACTTGTTGTTTATTATTGATGACATAAATCTTGTTGGAACTCTAGAAGATCTCCAAAAGAAAATTGAATATCTTAAGAAAGAATGTGAGATGAAGATCTTGGAAAAATAAAATTTTGTCTTGGTCTGCAAATTAAATATTTAGCAGATGAGATCTTTATCCATCAATTTGCCTATGTAGAAAGGGTCTTTAAACGCTTTTACATGGACAAATCGCACCCATTAAGTACACAATTGGGTGTTCGGTCACTTGAAGTAATTTGTTCGGACCTCCAGAAGAGGATGAGGAACTCCTTGGTCCTGAAATACTGTATCTCAGTGCAATTGGTGCACTTATGTATCTTGATAATGCTAACAAAGGTGGTGCAGACCGTCTTGGTTATACAAATGCAAGTTATTTATTTGATCCCCATAAAGCTCGATCCCAAATCGGGTATGTGTTTATATGTGGAGGTGTTGTCATATCATGGAGCTCCACAAATCAATCTATTGTTGCTACTTCTTCAAATCATGCTGAGATAATAGCCATTCATGAAGCAAGTAGGGAATGCATATGTTGAGATCAATGATTCATTTTATTCAAGAAAAATGTGGATTGAAATGTGATAAAAGACAATTTTATACGAAGACAATGCTGCATGCATAGCCCAATTAAAATGATGGTTTGTAAAAGGAGACAAAACGAAGCAAATTTTACCCAAGTTATTCTACACACATGATCTTCAGAAAAATGGTGACATCAATGTGCAACAAATCCGTTCAAGTGACAATCCAGCAGATTTGTTCACCAAATCTTTGCCAACTTCAACTTTTGAGAAGATAACATACAAGATTTGAATGCTAAGGCACAAATATTTGAAACAAAAATTTCATTAGGTGGAGTAGAATATGCACTTTACTCCTTTTTCCTTACTAAGGTTCTTCTCACAGGGTTTTTCTTATAAGATTCTTAATGAGGTGGCTAGCAATGCGTATTACTAGATATGTGTACTCTTTTTCCTTCACTAAAATTTTTTCCACGGGATTTTTTCTAATAAGGTTTTAATGAGGCACATTATCTTTTAATGAACATCCAAGGGAGAGTGTTATAAATATATTATATTATGAATGTTCATTTAGTACTTTATTGTAAATAAGCTTCCTGAAGAAGCTTATCCATATGGGACTCCACCGTAAATATGTTTATCTATTTAGTACCTTGTTGGAAATAAGCCTCCCGAAGAAGCTTATCCTTTCGGTACTCCATTATGGATAAATATACCCCTGGTAGAAGATTATCTAGGTACAGTGAGCTTATCCTTTCGGTACTCCTTATGGATAAATATTACCCCCAGTAGAAGATTAATTATATCTAGTACAATAGCAGCTTGCAGTAGCAGCTCACACATCAACTTACAAGCATCTTACACAACAGCTTGCAGTAGCAACTTACACAACAACTTCTTTTCTTTTATAAATAGAAGAGATTTCAGCTCATTATGTACACGAGTTTGAAGTTGAATAATATATCAATCTCTCTCTATATTTGTCTTCGATTTATTTACTTTACAGTCTTTATTTTATAACATTGTACAAATTATGCATGGATTTATATATTTATTTATATGAAATAGAAAGCAGAAAAAATTAGGAAATCCTACAGTAATTATCAAAAAAGATAGTACTATTTACCAACAACTAGCAATTTTAGTTATGCTTTCAAAAATAGCCAACAAAATTACCAATGATATTCAACATTCAAAAATTATAGGCATAAATAGATATTTTTTTCAATGGGTATTATTACGATACGTCGAAAACTTACAAAATGAGGCAACATATAAAATATGATAAAGTTTGAAGGCGAGTTAGGTTAGTTTGGAGTTACAATTCATTACTGATGATATAAAATATTTTAAAAAAATTAGGCAAAAAAATAACTTTTCACGGGTATGGTTAGAATTCGTTGAAAACATATATGAAGCAATGGCCAAATTTTGAGCAAGATTGAACGGCGTTTGACTGGTTTGGTGTCAAAACTCGTAGTCAAAATCAAGTTTAAGAAATTCTTCAGCAACACATATATCAAACATGTAGCATACATGTATCTCACACATATGTATACATGGAGATACGAACTGAATGGGTGAGTAACTCCACAAGTATAGGGAGCAACTTATATATTTTTCCACACACATATGATACTTATGTAATACACAAATGATACATAGTGTGACACACATATCATCTTTTTCATGTTCATCTTCTACTTCGAATTTTCAATTCAAACCACCTCAAACTCCATCAAATCACCGTAACACTAAGATTCAAACTCATTAAGATGTACGTAATCTATTCCGACAACACCCACATAAAAGAAAGCAAAAATTTGATCTTTTTAACTACAAATAGTTGATTGGCTAATATTGATTGTATTTGCCTAATATTATTAATATTTTATGAATCGATCTATTTTTGTACTAACTTGCTTATGGAAGACACAATTGGTAATTTTCCGATAGTAGAGTTGTTCACATTCGATATTTATATCAAATCAATTGTTATGCATAATAATATTTTTGCGCATACATTTTTGTCACTTAATTATAGTAAAAATATATATTCTAAACCTTATTAATCACTTAACTATGGTAAGTTGATATGTTTTGATGCGAATATCAAGTGCAAATAAATACTTATTCTTGAATAAAAAATTAAAATATAAAAAAAAATTACCATGACACTTTAAGATTTAAGTTAAACCATAAATGCAAGCATCAACCTTTAGTGGTCGTTTGGTTTGAAGATAACTTATGCTGAGAAGAATTATGAATATTAATCAAGCTTTTAATCGAGGGAGAATGTAGAGAGAGAAAGTAGAGAGAGAACGTCTGACGATTGTGAAGCAAGGTAGCTTACAGACGCCATTAACGAACAATTTCTACTCCTTTACTACAATTCCTACGGAATTTCTACTGAATTCCTACTGAATTCACTAAGATGACGAGATTAATTACACCAGAAAGTGGAATACCACAAAAATTAGCACCGATGCAACTGTTACATTGGTTTCCTGGCATGGGAAGTGCTCCAACAGTAATGCAAGCTCCACCGAAAGTAGAGAGATGGCCATACAACCAGAGGAAGCAACGATGTTCACAGCAGCAAGGAAATTGACATACTCAATTGGATCTCAAAAGCAGACTATGGTGGAAGTAGTAAAAGGGAACATAACACAAACACAGGGCATGCAGTTAAAATTCTATCCACCGATGGTGAAGGATGGAGTGAAAACGGCAAAATTGAACACGAAGGAGATAGAATTGAAAGCTCAAAAATGGAAAACAGTTTTGATAGGGTATGTACTAGGTTAAAATCCATCATTTAAAGATATGTTAAAGTTTGTGTATGGTGTATGGAGTTTTATTACGGTTCCAACAATTTTGATGCATGATGATGGTTATTTCATTTTCAAATTTGAATCTATGGAGGATAAAGAACTAGTAATGCAACAGGGACCGTATACAGTTAACAATTGGCCAATGATACTAAAGGAATGGGATCCAAATTTTCAGATTAAAAACGAGTCTATGAGAATTGTTCCACTGTGGGTCAATTTTCCAGGTTTGCCTATTCAATGTTGGACTGAGGAAAACCTAGGAAGGATTGCTAGCCTTCTAGGTAAGCCTATTTGTACTGATAGGCTAACTGCTGAATGTGAGAGGATCTTATTTGCTAGGGTGCTAGTTGAAATGGACATCACACAACCTTTACCAGATGAAGTCCACATTGAGATCCCTGATCAAAGAAGCTGGATACAAAGGGTGGAATTCGAGTGGAAGCCAAAATTCTACCTAGAGTGTAACAACTTTGGGCATGACAAAGGGAAATGTCAACAGGTTGAAGAACAGAAAGAAGAAGTTAAGCAGAAAAGAAGAAGAAAAAAGAGGAACAAAATGGAATGGAAGCCAAAGGTAGCAAAGGAAGACAACCAACAACAAATAGATGCGACTGAACATGAAGATAAACAGGAACAAGATAAAGGCAAGTAGGTGATAAACATACAAAATCCAAAGCACACAAAGATCAATTATGAGGAGTTAGCAAGCAGGAACATGTATGCACCAATGATGATAAAGGAGAATCCATCTGAAAGGACTATGCAGGAAGAAATGAGAAATGACGAAGCAGGACAGAGGAGCCTAAACAACACTCCTAATAATATGCCCTCATGATTATTATGTCTTGGAATGTGAGAGGACTGAATAAGTCCTACAAGCAGCGAGAAGTGAGAAAATTCTTGCTGAAAAATAAGGTGGATATGATAGCTTGCCTTGAAACAAAAGTTAGAAAACAGAATGCAAAGGCTATTCAAAGGAAATAGGGAGAGAATGGAAAATTGAAGACAATTATGAATATGCACCAAATGGTAGAATATGGTTAATGTGGAAGGAAGTTAATGTCAATGTCACATTACTGGAGAAGACAGAACAGCTGATTCATTGTTATGTAAAAGATAAGAATTCTGAATTCACTTGTTACATAACATATGTATATGGATTGCATACTATTCAGCATAGAAAGCCACTATGGGGAAACCTAAGAAGTATACAATTGAATGAGCCTTGACTTATAATAGGAGATTTCAATAGTGTACTCAATGTTGATGACAGAATGAATGGTAATCCTGTGCAGCAAGCTAAAGTAGTAGATTTCCAAGACTGTATTGAAGAGATAGGAGTGGGGAAAATTACCAAAAGAGGGGGTAACTTTTCATGGTGTAACAGAAGAGATGCAGAAATCAAGATATACAGTCATATAGATTGAGCCTTTGGGAATGCTGAATGGTTCAACTTATACACTGGTATTGAGGCTAACTACATGCTACCTGGATGCTCAAATCATACATCAATAATGATCAATACTGAGGTGAAGACAATGAAAGGTAACAGACCTCATAGATTGTTAACAATAGTAATGTAACAAGCAGAATACAAGGAGATTGTGCAAAGAATATGGAGACAAAGGAGTGGAGGAGATGCTATGTATTATGTATGGAGAAAATTGAAGCAGATTGAGAAAGAGGCTAGAAGTATACATAATGAGCATTCATCAGTGGATAAAAAACTAAGCAAGATGAGAGAAGATTTGAATCAGATCCAAGGAAAGCTGAATGAAGATTACTTTAATGCAGGACTGATAGATGATGAAAGAAAATGCCTAGCAGATATTGAGAAATGGGAAGTAGTCCAAGAACAAATACTGAGGCAGAAATCAAGAGCCACATGGATTCAATTAGGTGATCAAAATACAAAGTACTTTATACTTTTATGAGAGCTAGACAAGCAAGAAACAAAGTTAGTTGCATATATAATGATACTCATATGAAGATTACAGAGCCAAAACTGATTCAACAGGAGTTTATTCAGTTCTTTAAGCAGTTGTTGGGGAAAGCAGAAGATCAAATGCCAGGGATTGATCTAAATATAGCAAGAGATGGGCCATGCTTGACTGTATGTCAACAATAACAATTGTTAGATCCAGTTACTAGTTAGGAAATAAGCCAAATAGTGAAGAATTTGCCTAATGACAAGGCACCAGGTATTGATGGATATCCTGCAGAATTTTTCAAAGAATTCTGGTCAATTAAAGGCAAGAAGTTACAGAAGTTGTTCAGCATTTCTTTCAGAATGGAAAGCTAATGAAGGAGGTAAATTGCACAACTGTTACATTAATTCCAAAGGTTAAGAATCCCAATTTTGTTAAGGAGTTTAGGCCTATTGCTTGTTGCTCGACAATATACAAGATTATAGCTAAACTCTTAACAAATAAGCTGAAATTGGTGGTGGATTATCTGGTTGGGCCTGCTCAATCTTCTTTTATTGAAGGGAGAAATATTTTAGATAATGTGATAATGGCTCATGAATTAATAAAAGGATACTCTAAGAAGAATGTGTCACCTAAATATATGATAAATGTGGATATTAGAAAAGCCTACGACTCTGTGGAGTGGGGATTCTTGAGAGCAGTACTGCTGGAGTTTGGAGTTCCATATAAACTAGTGGAATTGATCATGAAATGTGTTAGTACAGTAAGCTATTCCTTGTTACTCAATGGAGGTCTAACAGAGAAGTTTGAAGCAAGGAAAAAATTGCGACAAGGGGATCCCATGTCACCTTACCTGTTTGTTATAGCCATGGAGTATCTCAATAGATCTCTGAAAACACTGACAAAGATACCAGACTTCAACTTTCATCCTAAGTGCAACAAACTTCAGATTGTTCACATCTGCTTTGTAGATGACCTTTTTATGTGTTGCAGGGCTGATGAAGTATCAATGAAGATGTTGATGAGATGTTTTAAGCAGTTTTCTGAAGTATCTTGGCTGCATGCTAATATGGAAAAAAGTTCATTATATATAGCAAGAGTTAAAAGGAAATTCAAAGACAGAATGTTAACTGAATCGCAACTATCAGAAGGGAGCTTACCATTCAAATATTTGGGAGTACCTTTGGCTGCAAAAAAGATTAGTATACAACAATGTATGCCCCCGGTGGAAAGAATTGTGGATAGAATTAGAAGTTGGACCTCCAAATTTCTTTCATATGCAGGCAGATTACAACTTATTAAGAGTGTGTTGTTTGAAATGCAAACTTATTAGGATCAAGTGTTCCTTATCCCTAAGAAGATTGTAAAAATGGTGAATGGCATATGCAGGAGGTATTTGTGGACTGGAAGCAATGAGAATTCTCAGAGGAATCCTATATCTTGGGACACTTTGTGTAAGCCAAGAACAGCAGGGGGACTAAACATAATCAACTATGAAAGATGGAATAAGGCAGCAACAACAAAGTTGTTATGGGCAGTAGTGAACAAGAAGGACAAACTTTGGATAAAATGGATACATGGTCAATACATAAAGAGAAAATATATAACAAGTATGGAAGTACCTAAACAAGCTCGTTGGCTTGTAAGGAAAATCTTCAATGCAAGGGAATGGTGGGCAAATGATATGCAAAGAATGCAGTCATGCATGAAGAATGAGAAGTTCAGTATCAAAACAACATACATACAAAGCTCTCTAGAATGGCCTAAAGTGAGGTGGAAATCTGTAATAATGATTAATGGAAGTCTGCCAAAACAATAATTCATAGTGTGGATGGCAATGCAAAGAAGAATGGCAACAGGGGACAGATTGATAAAGTGGGGAATTCATGTAGAACAGGAATGTGTTCTGTGTGAAAGAGATGTGGTCGAGACACATGAACACTTATTCTTCAAGTGTTCATATTCAACGAAATTTTGGAAAAGTATGTTAACATGGATGGGTTATCACAGAAAAATTGAAGACAGGGAAGAAGAAGTGAAGTGGCTAATCAAGAATGTGAGTATAGAAACCCAAAGAGAGCATTACTAGAAATTGTGTTTACTGCTGTGGTGTATAACATATGGATGAAAAGAAACAACAGAAGATTTTAACAATGCAAGAAGGCAATACAAGACAGAGCAAAAGAAATGCTGTCCAAATTCATGTAACTGGACAAATGAAACCAAAGTGGAGACCATTACTGGAAAGATTAATCAGCTATCCTAGTTGTGTATAGGATAGTGTATACGCGAATGTAATAGATAGCAAAAAAAGAGTTGTATAGGTTGTTTATGATTTGTTTTTTGTTGAGATTTGCTCGAGAGTCCATAGAGAGCAGATGGTGTAACTTTGCAAAAAAGTGGGAATAATAGTTATAATTTTCGACCAAAAAAAGAAAAAGAAAAAAAGAATAACTTATACTAAGATTAGTTATATTAGATTAGTTATGTTGTAATGAGTTATTCTAGTATTATTTTTTATTGACTATTTTATATGTTGTATTAATTATATGATTGTCAATTTTATTGTTTTATTTTGAGATAACTTATCTTGGCGTTACTATTCTACCCATACGTCAAGTATACGTTACCTTGATAACATTTTTATTTGTGAGATAATTTATCCCAAAATAATAATTAAATAAAGATAAGAGGGTATTAAATTGATTATTTTTGTTTATCCAGGGTACCAAATGACCTCTTAACGTTTAATAGTGTTTATATGAATATCACTTCAATACGTAAATGACATTTATAGTGAGAAGTTGACGTGGAAGTCTCTTATTAGTTGAGACAACAAGTCGTACGTCCCTTCACCAATTGAATTCCAAATCCCAAATAGAAGTGTTAATAACTCATCTAACCCAAACTCTAAAACCCTATTTTGACTGTAAAAAAATTAGAGGCAAAAAGTCAAAATTGAAACGTTCCAAATATATATCTTATTGAAAAGTATTGGAGATCAGTAGAAGGATAAAGAGACCAAGATCAGTTCTTTCTTCTGTAAGGTAAATATTAAATATGGAAGTTTTAATTGGGTTTTTTGTTCTTTATTTATGTACAATTTGAATTTTTATAATTGGGGTATTTCAGAGGAAATTCATGTATTTAAGCTTATTGGGTTTATCATGAAAATTTTGATTTTTGAAATTTTCAATTGTTTTTTGTTGTTGTTGATTTAAGTATGATTTCTCCCTATGCACACTCCTCATGTATTTCAGAGGAAAATTCTTGTATTTAAGCTAATAGGGTAATATGTTTTTGCTGAAAATTTTGATATTTGAATTTTTAATTTTTTTTTTTCTGAGCAAATTTATGCAGTTTAGAGGATTGAGATTTTTTTTGGTTGAGATGATATATATATATATATATATATATATATATATATATATATATATATATGTGTGTGTGTGTGTGTGTGTGTGTGTGTGTAGTATCATGTAATTTCAGAGGGAAGTTCATGCTTTTAAGCTAATTGGGTTTTCATTGAAAATTTTGATTTTTGAATTCAATTAACTGGGGTTTCCTTGATTTTTTAGAGCAAATTTACGCATTTTAGAGTATTGGTTTTTGTTCAGAATTTGGATTTTTCGACATTTTCAGTGAGTTGGGTTCCCATGTTTTCCAGAGGCATATTCATTTAATTAAGAGAATTGGGGTTTTCCCTTTGATTTTCGTCGATTGAGTTCCCATATTCAGAGACAAATTTATTCGTTTCCCAGAATTGGGTTTTTGTAGAAATGTTCAGAGGGTTTTTTATTGGTCAAATCTTGTTAAGATTACACTTCTCTAAAGTTTGGTGAGAAATGTTAGCACAGGTTGCATACTAATGTTTACGGTCCTGAAAACATGTAAAAAGTTGATTATTGTTACTAATACTTCATTTTTCTTGGTTTATTGTAGCTTATCTCTGTTACATCGGGTCGAAAAAAGGAGTGTGCTTCTGTGAGGATGAAGGGTTGCGAGCGACTAGCAAATCTTGCTTTAGCAGGTTTGGTTTCATTGTTCGATTTGATTCATGCATGTTTCTTTTTGGTTGCTGAATTACATTGCACAATGGCTTTGTTTTGTGCTTGCCAAAACTTGGAAATGAGGGAATCCATGTTCAAGATATGAGACGAGCCTCAGTATCTGTTGAGTTTGTTTTGATGACTGATTAGAACTCGTGATTATCAAGTTTCTCCGTATATTATGAAGAGTGGATTTATGAGTGTTTGGATGTGCATTGTTTAGATTTGCAGAGAAAATAGACGCTACAACTGTATATGTATGATCTTATTATATGTTTTCATCCATTTATTATTGATAGATGTTATTACTACTCTGTTTTTCCTCACTTCAATGTGTTATAAAACAGATTCTGTTTGTCAAACATAAGACCTAATATCCTACTCTAAAATAGCCATACAATTTTGTAGCTCATTGTAAGGGATCAAAACTCTGGAAATTCTCACTGACTTCACATTACCGTATTTCTTAAGCTCGCTGAGTTCAATGCGCTGGTTGATCAAATGGCGGGGCATTGGGCCCACCGGCGTAATTTTTATTGCTTTAATAGGTTTAGTGGTATTTGGCCCTTGCTAACCCTAACTAGTTTGCGACTGAGTTGATTGATTGCTTGATTGATATGCTAGTGTTTAGCCCCCTTCCCCTTCCTGTCGCTAAATTCGTGTTGTTTGAATTATCTTGGAACTCTTGGTTTTTGGTTGTGAATTTCAGGTTTGAGTTTGGCACCGCTGGTCGTGAATGTGGACCCAAATTTAAATGTAGTATTAACAGCTTGCCTCACTGTTTTTGTGGGTTGCTACCGTTCTGTTAAGCCAACTCCACCTTCGGTATATTTCTAGAACTCCAAGTTGCACCTTCCCTTATATCTGTTTTGATATTTCCTAAACTTGTCCTATTCTACTTTGTAGGAGACAATGTCTAACGAACATGCAATGAGATTTCCCTTGGTTGGAAGTGCAATGCTCTTGTCGTTGTTCTTGCTTTTTAAGTTTCTCTCAAAAGACCTGGTTAATGCTGTGTTGACGTGCTACTTTTTTGTGCTTGGCATTGCTGCTCTTTCGTATGTTCTTCCCGTATGGGTCATTTTACTATGCCTATATATTCTTTTTCAATTTTCTAAGTACTAGTTTCATCATGTAAACTTATATCATCTATTTTTTTGGGGGTTTGCAGAGCAACACTGTTACCCGCTATCAAACGATTCTTGCCGAAAAAGTGGAATGAAGATCTCATAATTTGGCGCTTCCCAATCCCATATTTCAACTGTATGGACCACTTTCTTTTGTCTTGTTTTATGCTAGTTGGTGACTGACTCTTTTTCCCCCAAAAGATTCTGAATTGCGTTTTGCTCACTGTGGCTTTTCTTTTTTTTTTTCCCCGCACCCCTGTAAAATTGTCATTTAAGGGCATTCTCACATCCCACTCTGTGGTACACCTTCGTGTCTCTTTTGAAAAGGCCACCTGTTGACTGAACTTCTTTTCCCTCTCTCAAGTATGGTACTCCTTTTTCCCCCTTCCAAGTGGAGTAGCTCATAAAATGGTACTCCCCGTGTTTCTTTATGTGGACATGTTCTTGGCTATTCTGACAACAATAGTTAGACTCTTTTTTTGTTTAAAATAAGATCTCGGGTTTTGAAATTTATGTTCTTTTGTGGCTTATTTTTTCTCAATAGAGTCCGCAGAGTATGTATTGTTTGGCTGTTTAGATGGTGATTGGCGTACCTTTTCTGAAACTTTGCCATAAGAACTCTTTACCTTTATCTCCTGATATGGTTTTGATTAGCATGTATGGATCCTTAAGTCATGTACTTATGTGTTTGAACAGATCGACTAGCTTATTGGGGTTTTCTTATCCTACATACTTGAGATATTTTCTGAATTTCCATGAAGAAATCCAGTGTTCCAATCTACTCCATTTTCAACTTGAAACATGGGTGCATTCAATCTTCATACTTTTAAGGGAGCTAGGATTGTATTCTTGAAATGATCGAGCATTTTATAGTTGTTTCTTTTTGGATAAAGATTTTCCTCAATCCATTGAGTGGAATTTGTTGGTTTTCTGCCTTTTCTTCTTTCTGGATATGATGTTTTATTTGTTTCTTTCTCAGCTTTGGAGGTCGAGTTCACAAGGTCCCAGATTGTTGCTGCAATTCCTGGAACTATTTTCTGTGTATGGTATGCTAAACAGAAGCATTGGTTAGCTAACAATGTATTGGGACTGGCATTTTGTATTCAGGTTTGTCTGCACAAATAGCAAACTTACACTATGTGTTGCTTTGATATCATGAAACAACCTTCTCATAGCTTCTTTTCTCCTTCTGATGGTTGGACACTGAATTGAATGCTTATTTCTATTAACTTGCAGGGGATTGAAATGCTTTCGCTTGGATCATTTAAGACTGGTGCCATACTATTGGTAGGTAGAGAGAGGTTTTACTGTTACATGTAATTAATTATTTGTGCATGGTTCAGAGGCGTCATTCTGTTTATTTGTATTGCGCCCTAACTGCGTGACCAAATAGTTCAAGTGGGGCCCTTCAATGAGCTGAATGCATCCTATGCTCTTAAATTGCAGGCTGGACTTTTTGTGTACGACATCTTTTGGGTCTTTTTTACCCCAGTAATGGTTAGCGTTGCTAAGTCTTTTGATGCTCCTATTAAGGTTTGTAGTGATTTTTCTTTTTAGCTTTTCTTCAATTTGTCATTGCAGACCTTTTTTTATCGTTCTTATGGTATATTAATTGGAATTTCTTTTTTTCTCTTGCAGCTTTTGTTCCCCACAGCCGATTTAAAACGTCCGTTTTCAATGCTTGGTCTTGGAGATATTGTAATTCCCGGTATAACACCCTTTTTTCCATTAAAACCCACTGCTTTTTCATGACCTGGCTATAGAAGTGATTTCATGAATTTGCTTTGGATTTTACCCGCCTCTGAACTTACTCTGTTTGTTACCTCCCGTTATTAGCTTTTGGCATGAATTAGTAATTATCCTCTTATTATGTTATTTGTTTCTTTGATTAAATAAGTAGAGTTAGCAATATTTTGATCACTTCTTCTATTCTTAGGCATTTTTGTGGCACTGGCACTACGCTTTGATGTCTCCAGAGGGAAAGAACCTCAATACTTTAAAAGTGCATTTTTGGGATATGCAGTTGGTGTGGTTTCAACAATTGTTGTTATGAACTGGTTTCAAGCGGCACAGGTTGGTGTCTCAGAAAGTTTTTATTTTTTTTATTTTATGTTTTATTCCTGAAGCAGGGATATTGTGCCCCTATTTTTCAAGCTTCTAGTTATCTGACATGGCACTTCGTTACTCCTTTATTTTCCAGCCTGCATTGTTATATATTGTACCAGCTGTAATCGGATTTTTGGCCGTGCATTGCGTTTGGAATGGGGATGTGAAGCCGGTAAGCTTTTCTTTGATGATCTATATTTTCTCACTCCATTTGCTTCTGTCTTTACTGTTTATGGGCCTTGAATATTGTTTACTGTTTCCTCCAAATTATGGTGTATCATATGGGATTATGGATATTATTGAATTCAATCTTTTGTGTTTCGGCCAAAAAAATAGTAGGGTCATTTTGGGCCAAGCATGTCTTGTCTACCAATTTCTCTCAGTAACATCGTTTAGGAGTAGATGAGAGAAAAGCATTTTTCATGGTTTGTTTTGTAACTAGGGAAAGGAAGAGGAAAAATGGGAGGTAAAGATGTAAATGCAAGAAAAAGGAAGAAAAATCTTCCTCCTCAGTTTGGTTTGAGTAGAAAGTAGTAGGGATTATCATAAACTGTGCACTTTTCTCATTTTTTTTCTTTTGATAACCGTAGTATCAGGACCAACTCGTATGTCTCGACTATCTCGACTATCCCGTCAGGTACTTGCTACATCCCATTAGTACTGGTACTAGGTAACTCTGTCCACCAAGAATTAAGCAGATGAGAAAGAACTACCTTGTGTTTTTTGCTTCTGCTGAGATTTGAATACTGGTCTTCCATGGTTTTTATCCCACTTCATTGACCGCTAGGTTAGACCGTAGTCTCCTCTTATTTATGCTTCTTTAATTAAGGGAAGAATCATCTCTAATGTTGTTTTATCTTCTACAAGTTTGTCACGGCCCAAAATAGATTGCGACGTGGCCGGCACCTAGTGCCTACCAACTTGGATCAAGCGAACCATTATGATGTATTACATACCCAACTCGTACCCGTATTATTCAATTCATTTAATTAATTATATATTAAATGAACAATACGAGATAGTTATCCTTTTGATTTAAAGTGCTGCAAAACATAATTAAAGCCATGAAATATAATAGTCATTCGAATGTCATTAGGGTACCCATAATCCGAAATAATACAAGTTTCATCAATGGAGCCTCTATGACCCTATGAATAAGTAAATGAAATTACGGGGTTAACCCGCACTATACAAAAACAAACTCGAAAAGAGAGAAGAGAACTTAAGACTACCCTAGTTTCTCTAAAACTTTCCTTAGTTTCTTTCATAGAGTTTTAAACATGATTTTGGTGATGAGAGCAACTATAGATGGGGTTTCGTCTAAATCTCCAACCACTATTACACCTCAATCTCATGCAAGTTGAGGCTGGTTATATGAATCCTTACTGGTTATGTCTCTTCAATTATACTTGTCTCAATCCAATATTTTAATTCTCTAAGCATTATATTTCTTTTTCAAGGCTGAATTTGTAATCTTGATTTTCGGTTGAGCAGTTGTTGGAGTTCGATGAGTCAAAAACACAGAGCACTGAAGAAGTCGCGGCCGAAGAGAGCAAGAAAGTAGAATGAGTCTAAAAAGACAGACAATAGGATATGACCTTCCAACTGCAGAGATTGTTGGTCGAGGAAAAACTTTTTGTTGTGTACTAGATTCTTGTTAGTGACAATTGATTAGACTGGCTTCATATGTTATTACCCTAAATTAATATTTCAATTGTCAATTATATAACATTTCCCCCCCTATTCCATGAGATCTATTAAAAGTAGTTTATCTTTTGCAAAGAATAGCTAGTGTTATTACAGTGTTGTGGCCTTTGATCATTTTGGCCTGTGGTGTTTTTGTAGCTATCTTCAAAATATTGTCTTTAAATATGGTGCTTTATCTTGAACATATTGATCATTTTGGCCTCTAAACTTGGAAAGAGTAGAGGTGCTAAACTTGGACAAGTCTAAGTTAGGGGGCCACTCTTTGAAAAAGTGATGCAAGTTGGTGCCATTTGTATATTAATCTCTTTATTTTATAGTAGTAATTTTTTCCTTGTAAAAGTCAGAGTGTAGATTTGGACTATTCCACGTGTTGCCATTTCATTTATTTGGAATAAAGGCATAGTTATTGTTGTTGTTTTAGGAAATTCCACCGAGTATTCTTCATTCTCCCGCTTCATTAGCGTTGTACCAGAGTCCTGCAATTGATACAAAAATCAAATACGGAAACTATCAGCTATGTCTATTTATCAGTAACTCACTACAAAAATTAGTCCATTCATAAAATATTACTAATATTAGCCTACATTAGCTAATTAACTATTTGTAGCAAAAAAAAGTCAAATTTTTGCTTTGTTTGAGTGGGGGTTAGTAGAATAGATTGGGTACATCTTAAGGAGCTTGAATCTCAGTTTGGGATGATTTGATGAAATTTTGAGGTAGTTTGAATTGAAAATTCAAAGTAAAACTGAACATGAAAAAAAATGATATGTGTATCACACTGTGTATCATTGTGTATCATATATGTATCATATTTGTATCAATTGTGTATCACATGTATATCCATGTATACATGTATGTGAGATGATACATGTGTCGCAGAAGAATTTTTTGAACTCGATTTAATTACGAATTTTAATACAAAACCAGTCCAAATCATCTCCAATCTTCCTCAAATTTTGTGTATTGACTTATCTATATATTTTCAATGAATTTCAACTATACCCATTGAAAAAGTTCTTTTTTCACTTAGATTTTTGGAATATTGTAATTTTTTTTTCTATTTCATCACCTTATTTGCTAACTCATCCATGAAATTTCCTTTCCGTCTTGTATATAATGTTGTTAATCCACTTAAAAATATAGAAGGTGATTTTTGCATGTGATTCTTTGAGAGAAAGAACCTTGTTTATTTAGTTTTTCGATTTTTATATGTACTTAGCTAGTTTTGGTAAGTCTATAACTAATGGCCAGAGGTTAGTAAATTGAAACTTATTTGGGACATTTGTGTAAGTTTCCCAATCAAATAATTATTACTGCTCTTATTAACCATAAGTAAATTGTTTTAATCATTTATTGTCAGCATGTTATGCATCATTAATCACATAATTCTTATTTTAAACTATTTATTAGGGATTTGATTAAGATAATTATAGATGAAATTTGTAGATAACTAAGATTTTAGTCACTTCATGCTTTCTTCCTCTTATTTACTGAAATTTAATTGAATAAAAGTTATTACAACTTTGGTTATGTAATTTTCTTTTTTTATTTCAAGGTCTTAACAAATTTGTTTCAAGCTAATCAGATCACGGTACACTCCAAATTGGCATAATAAATGCTGGAAGAAATGTGCAAGTTATATTAAATTAATCTATTTTATACACTCAATTAGATAGATACTTTACTATTTTTCAAAAATATTTGTATTGATTATAGAATAATATTAGTAGTGTCTCTGTAGAAAGAAGTTTTTTAATTAATAAAATTACGTAAGATCAACAATGTCTTAAGAAAAATTGAAATAGATGATACTGCTATATTATTAATTGAAAAAGAAATTAATTATAAAAAAATGACAATTTAAAATCTCAAAAAGCTAGAGAATAAACTCCGAATAAAACTTCAATACGAAATATTTACCATCATAAGTACATTCCATGCTGTATAAAAATGTAATTACAATTAATCACTGAAAATTTTATTATTTCCTTGTGCTTATTATTTGACCTTTCTAATTATAAAAAGTTCATCGTTTTCTTGTATAATGCAGTAAATATCATTTCCAAGTCTCCATTGTTTTTTTTTCAAGTTTTTACACATTAGGAAACGAATAACATTATCCAATATTATAGTCAAGTTAGGAAAGTTGTAAATAACATTTTCAAGTTTTTTTAATTAATATAAAACTTCATATGACATAGGAATGCATTAACTATTTTTTTCTTCTAAATTTTCAAGTTTTTATTTTAATGTTTATATTTACTAATTTGAGCTCTACACAGATGACTTTTTAACCAATAGAAAAATATCATATGTGTCAAGAAGTTTCAATTAATATTTAAACACTTAAATATTTTCTTATATTTAATATTTGACCTTTACTAATAAAAATGCTTAATTATTTATGTATGATGACATTAAGAATTCAATATATCTTCTTTCCAGGGTTCCATCTTTTTATTTCTAAGTTCTTGAGTTTTTAGTAGAAGTTTGACTATATTTTAGGACTTTGAGTTAAAATACACAAATATTTCACATTAATAAATAAATCTTTTGATAACAAGATCCAAAATTGTAAATTAAAATCATATGGGTAATATCTGCTTAACTTGAATTATCCTGTATCATTATAAATATAAAAATATTCAAGTATTAAATCAAATGGTTTCCAAAACATAGAAAGTGACAAAAGATTGTTTTCATAAAGGGGTTTATTAAAATGAAGTGCATTGGGTTTGGTGCCAAATCACATTTCGAACGTTATTCAGCAATTCGCTTTAGCAATGGTATCAAGCCACACTAACCATAATGACCACGAAAGTCAAATATGACAAACTTACGAGATGCAATTCTTTCGGTGAGAAAAAATTTGCAAAAGATTGTAAGGATTTATAGCTCGATGAAATGAAAAACAGGGTGACCGTCAGAGTGAATTTGGGGAAGAATTGAACATGTGAAAATAATTGTGAGAGGAAATGTGAATGAAGAAGAAATATATATATAAAAATATCCGAATAATTATGCATTTGTTATGATTTAGGTGATGTGACTAAAATAGAGAGTGATAAGGGAATCAGGGACACCTCGAGAGTGAGGGTGAGTTTTAAAGTGCTGAATATGGCATTTCCGGCCAAACTCCTTCGGTTAGAGAGTGACCAAATAGGGTAAGGGGGGTTGTGGCTAGGGTGATTATTCTCTTCATATTTAAAAAAAAAAAAATCAATTATTGTCTCTTTATCTCTCATAGAATCAACGATTATCTTTACACTTGGACTAGCAAATATATGTTTACATTGAAATATTTCAGAAAGCAAAATTTCTTTCAAATATTCTTACCTTCTTTCTCGAGTCACTGCAGAACTCTCTCCATTGTTTCATTTTCCATTTTTAAAAATCTTGATAACCTGATGCTTATAATGTACTAGGCGAGGTGATGCCTATGCTAAGCATGAGCCCAATATGTGATTATTCTTTTTTTTCTCTCCTTATATTGTACTTTTAGGTGTGTTTGGTATGAAGTTTCAACACTTCTTATTTGAAGTTCTAAGTTTAAAACCTTGAGATTAATCCCATCTTAGATTAAATAGCTAGGTAGGAAGATTAACATTTCCTTTTATTGATGTTGTGCAATCGGAAAATTGAAAATGAGTAACTTAATAAAAGATTGTTCATATGACAAAAGGTTTTTAAATTTTCTTGAAACTAAGGACATGTGTAGGCCAAACGTTAAAGATGTGTTTTATTATTGATTGAAAAGTTTGATTAAATATATTTTACGATCGGAAATAGGATAAATAATGGAAAAAGTCCCTCTCCGATAATAGGACTTGAAGGCTTTAGCTATGCGAGCCTGCCACTACGCTCCTTTGTTACAGAATTAATGGTCAGAAACTTGCCTTACTTAATCTCTTTCGAGATAAAGGTTCTTACAGAGGTGAAGGCACCCATCTCACATAAAATAGTTAGAAAGCTCGCGCTCCATTAAGTGTATAGATTGAGATCCAGTAGAAGTGGGAGTGCCGCAAGGCACTTGAGTTAAATGATGCCCAGGATTGAGGAAGTGGTCTTATTGGCATTCGGAATGGAGTCTGTCCCGAAGGAATCTCATCTCTCTTCCAATAGAACAGGAAGTTTCAAGCCAGTAGCACGATAGCAGTCCATTCAATCCATTCAGTCAAGCTTTTCCAGGTCATCTTGAAAAAGGATGGATAAACTTTATCGAAAAAGGTTAGGAAAGCATGTGCTCTTATTGGACGTCACGGGAGAAATCCCGATGGATGAGAGGGTCATACCCTTCCGAGCTGTGGAGCGTACCAACTTCAAATTTATAATCCATAAAGGCCGCCGTCATTTACATATTTAAACGAATTAGATTGAGTTTGGCTTTAGATTTGTGTTTTTGCTTCTAAATTTCGGTTTTAGGCTTAGTTATCGATAAATTGGTTTGTTGTCTAGGGATTTCAGACTTATAGTAGGTCAAATAAAGCGTAGAGATCAAATGTGCATAATAGTTTAGTAATAGTAGCTATTTACCTCCATTTGAGCTTGTATCAGAGAGATCCAACTTATTATGTTGAAGTAATTTAATGAATTGAAACATACACTAATAAATTATATTAAACAATACAATTTTATGTGCAGATATGTGTCATGTTTCTATCGATTTGGTGTAAACACTCATGTAAGTAAGTTCCTTACTCATCAAAATTCGTGGTATGAAAAATTCTTTTATTAACAATATTATATTTTGACGCATCTTTCATGGTCAACCACCACATCACTAATAATTTAATTGACACTACAACACTGCCTTTTGTCTTACCGGCCCCCATTCTCTCTTTAATAGGCCAAATTCATATTCCTACACTAGCTAACTTACATTACTTTGATCAACTCATTTGGGGTCTGACATCAAATGGCCACTTCTCAGTAAAATCCCTATACCATTCACTAATCGAAACTACCACACCATATACATTTGGCTTTGGAAACTCAGCCTTCCCCCGAAAATATTATATTTTCTATGGTTAATTTCCCATCAAAGGCTCCCTACAACCACTCACCTATATAATATTCATATTACGCAATCAAACACATGTACACTATGTCTCTAAATGCGAAAACAATTACCTACTTACTGTTCCAGTGCCCAAATGCTTTCCACCTATGGACTCAATTGGGACTCACGAATATTTTACACACCTTGGATCTTATTACCATACAACCTATTCAAATCATTCACAATTTACTTACCACCAAGCACTGCTTTCCCTTAAACTTGCACCCACGTGTTTTAGTTTCCTACGCGATATTTGCATATCTGAAAACTTCGTAATCACTTCATCTTCAAAAGACAACTACCCACCCCAAACACTCAGCAATTGCTCTCACAAGCAGCTGAATATCACTACCTCATTCAAAATCAGTCGAAAATACCTTCAACCACACATATGTATGTCAAGTGGCACCCTCATCCCATAGGCTATATTAAATTAAATACCGATGGATCCACTAAAGGCAGTCCATCACGAAATGGCATAGGCAGCGTATTCAGGAATGCTATGGGCCATTGGTTACTTGGCTTCATGGGCACAAGACTCAAAGAAAATTCTACCTATATGGAATTATGTGGCTTATTACAGGGATTGCAACTAGCATGACATCACCAATTCACACCATTAGAAGTCAACATGGATTCCACAGAGGTAATCTCGATGCTTAATAATCACAATTTACGTTACTCATCCATTTTAATGGAATGCAGGTACTTGCTCCGGTAACTGGGTAATCCAAATATCATCCACACATACAGGGAGCAGAACTACGTTACAGATACTCTTGCACAATATGGAGCCTCTTCAACCGCTATGGACCAGACAACACTCCTACCCCATCCACCCACCTTTTTGTCTTAACAACTTCTGGCCAACCAAAGGGGTAGCACTTATGAAAGAACTGTCAAGAGGATTGCCTCAACAAGTAATTTGTTCTTCAGTTTGCATGCACAAGAAAATGGCAATAATATTGTAGACCAACTTAGTGATCACTCAAATGACCCAGTTTTTGTTTCCTCTTTTTATAATAATCTGCAACATGTACGCTATACTCCTTATAATGATCCTGGTTTTTAATTTAATATAAAATAGTCTGTTGACCAAAATATAATGAGTAAGACACTTGTGTATTCGAATTTGGTTTGAGATTAATTTTGAATAATTATTTTGTAGAAAAGAATATTAATAAATATACAAAACAACGTAAAATCTCCGATTTGACGAAAAGTTAATTAATTTGCCATTGAGAAAAATAACATTGCATAATTAGTAAAAATATTTAAAAAGGCCTTGATTGCAATTTCAGATAAACTTAAGCTATTTTAGCTTTGAAAAATAGGCACAATTTTCCCTTGGTTTTCTTCTTCTAACCTATTTTGGTCAAATCAATTTTTTTATCCTTTTTAATTAAACAAATATTTTTGTAGGTTAACATATTTACCCGCTTGCAAACCCTTATTCTCCAACTATTTCACTTCTCTCCGTATACCTAAACTTTATGCTTTGATCAGATATCTTTTCAACTTGAAAGGTAATTTAGATTTTCTTGCTTATTGCACAAAAATAATTTTTCTAAGTGAATTTATTTGGATTCTAAGGTTATTAGATTAGTTTATGTAGTTTTGCTGAGTTGATCTTATTAGATTCTATTCCTATGTCAAGCTTCGCTCACTCTTGTTTTTATGTTTCTCCTTTTACATTTATATTTCTCTAAAAATTAGTTCGACATTCAGCGGAAGATGAAAACGACCATCATGTTCGTCTCTTTTAAGCTCTAAAGTCTTCTCTTCCTTATATCTTAACAATAAATATATTTTTCGGTTCACAATAATTAAAACAGATCGCGAATAATTTTAAATATATAGTACACTTTTTAGCTTTCTGGTCATAAGGATATCCAAGATTAAGATGAAGACATGGCCATTCATCCTTCAAATTTATTTCTTGAATTATATGGGGAAACTGAATAGGCTATCATAAAGAAAATTATTCCCCCCGTTTCACAATAAGTGACCAATTTGCTTTTAGCACGCCCATTAAGAAAATATTAACTTTTATACAAAATTGCCTACTATGACTAAACTACCCCTAATTAAACATTTAATGTGCGGAGTACGAAAACTTTTTAGGGATATGTACATAGGGGTTATTTTGTAAAAACAAATTTAATTCCTTCTTGATTACATAATTGGACACTTATTGTGGATCAAAATGAAAAAGGAAACTGGTCACTTATTGTGAACCGGAGGGAGTAAGTGATTTTTTGGTTGTTTTCACACATATTAAGAAATTCACCTTTTAATATTAATTAGTAATGAAATTGACCATATTAACCTTTACTATCTTTTTACATAAACACTCTTAACACATACTCTAACATTATTTACTCCAATTACTCCAAGGGCAATGTAGGAAAAAAGTAATTAATTCAGTCTTGAAATATGGAAAATCACTTATTTTAGACCACAAAAAAAAAGGCAAAAAAATTAATTCTTGTGGACCGGAGAAAGTAGTATTGTCACGACCCAAATTTTTCTCTGTTGGATATCGTGATGGTACCTAGTCTTATGGACTAGGTAAGCCTAACAGTTACTGAACAACAACAATAATAAAAGAAAACTAGTAGTATCGATATAAAATCTCAACAGAATGTACAAATTTTTTTAAAACCGGTAGTACAAGTCATAAGCTCTACAAACCTTCTACAACTTCTAAGTACAACTGTTTGGAAGTAGATACAACAGTGTATGAATAATAAATACAAAGAAGATGACTCCGACGCCTGCGAACGTAGCAGTAGGTTAGCTTGAGTCTCCTCGGCAATCATCCACACAGCTACTACAATATATACCTGGATCTGCACACAAAAATGTGCAGAAGTGTAGTATGAGCACGCCACAGCGGTGCCCAGTAAGTATCAAGACTAACTTCGGTGGAGTAGTGATGAGGACTAGTCAAGACACCACTGGTCTACAAATAGATAACATGAATATAGAAAAGACCGAACATTACATCTTCTAAGACTCCTCAGGATAATCCACCACAATGACAATATAAAGCGGAAGGAAATTACATAAATCAATCACGAAACAACACAAAAGTACACAGAAAGATGGACTGCAAAACAAGCCGAACTGAAAGGGAACACAATACAATAGAGGACACCGATAACTCAACTCCACATCGGCTTGTTCACATCGGGCCTTGGCCATTAAAATTCATAACTGGTAGAAATCTTTAAACAGCAGTTCATATGAAAAAATTTTGCAAATAAAAATCATTTTAATATGGAAGAGTTTACTTTGAAAACATACTTTCTCCAAAAGTAGATATAAGTATAATTAATAGAGAGGATTACGTAAAACATAGTTTCTTTCAAACTATGAAGCTTTCCAAAGAGGCTTTCTCAATAAATGACTTCCAAATATCATTTTAGGCAAAACTAGTGCTTTTCAAATATACATTCGATGTAAAAGTCATTCAAATATAATCATTTCAAAACCATTGCTTTTTCAATAATACTTTTCAGTAAAATCCCTTGATAAAAATCTCCTCAAGATTTATCCATCAAGACTTAGTCCGTCACGCAGAAATTTCCATGTATTACAGGAGGAATATCAAATCTTGCCAATAAATGCAGTAAATGGCGAACAAGAATGACGGAAATAAGAATGCATAAATACGGCACGGAATGTCCCTTCGTGCTAACATAACATAACATGGCACGGAATGTCCTCTCGTGCTAACATAACATAACATGAAATGGAATGCCCCTCGTGCTAAATAACATAATCATGGCACGGAATGTCCCCTCGTGCTAAATAACATAATCATGGCACGGAATGTCCTCTCGTGCTAAATAACATAATCATGGCACGACATTATCTTCGTGCTAAATATCATAAACATGGCACGACATTATCCTTCGTGCTAAATATCATAAACATGGCACGGAATGTTCCCTCGTGCTAAATATCATAAACATGACACGACATTATCCTTCGTGCTAAATATCATAAACAACAGCTTGGCAAGGAAAAACCAACAATATGACCAGTAATAGGAAAGAATATGATATTGGATATAGGAAAGAATATGATATTCAGTTAAAATTAGAACAAATGGATAAAATAATAAAATATTTTGAAAACGAAAATGAGGATATAGAAATAGAATCTCTAATAAGTCAAAAAGAATTAATGAAATCTACAAGTTCAACACCTTTCCAAAAGACTCCTCAACAAACATTCACAGTAGACACTAGCACAGGTAATATACCTAGAAAACAAGTATATAGGATTGGAGAAACTACTCAAGAAAATATAAAACCAATGGGTAAAAGAATGNATCTTTGTTGGCCTCATGCTGTAGAAAATAGAGTAGGGTTATTTGTTAGCCTACTTAGTTGGTCTGCCAGATTATTGTCTTTTCCTTTTATATGTTCAAATTCTATATTGTATATAGAGATTGTATCCAGGAAATTTAACCACCTTCTTTTACTACTACTTTTATTATTAGTCTTTTTATGAAATTTTACAATTGCTTCGCAGTCTGTTCTAACTAGTATTTTTGGTTTATTAAAAATATATAGTCTAAATTTTTTTAATCCATATATATTACTGCTAATATCTCGACATCTATACTACTCATATTTCCTTTTTCTTTATACTTACCGCTATGGTATGCCCATATTTTCTCTTCCTTTTTATCACTATATTTATTAGGTCTAGCCTTTAATATAGCTCCCCATCCAGCCAAACTACCATCTGTTTCTATTATAATATAATCTGTTTCTAATGGTAAATTTAGATCAGGAATTTATTTTATCATTTCTTTTATTTTTTGGACAATCTTAATATCTTCTGTATTGAACTATTTTTGTCTTTTTATACCTGTCTTTGAATATAAGGGTCCAGCTATTTTTCCTAAATCTTTTATAAATGGTCTTGCGTAATTTATAATTCCTAAGAATTTTTGTAACTCTTTTGTATTATTTAGTTTATCTGGCATTTCTAAAACCTTGTTAGTTATATGAGGCTGTAACTTTATTTTTCCTTCTCCTAGGGTTACTCCTAAAAAATTTATGTAATTTTTACACAATTCCATCTTTTTCTTGCTAATTATTATTCCATTTTCTACAAACAGTCTAAAGACTGTCTGTAAGTGCCCTAAATGTTCTTTCATATCTTTACTAAAAACTAGGATGTTATCTACGTATACAAGTAAAAATCTTTTGTATTCTT